>CABFOV010001245.1:13313-70349 GCA_902141375.1 Timema poppense
GGTGTCAGACTTCTATGCTGGCGGCCGGGGTTCAATCCTCGGTCCCGGCAAAGATTTATCTGATTACCAAACCCTTCCTTCACCTCTGACAAGACATCTTGTGAATGTGAGGAATGCCAGGCCTCCACCGTGGTTCGGATTCCACGTTAAACTGTAGGTCCTTCATTTCATCTCACAATCACCCTACCATTACACATTAGCGTAAGTGCGTACAACCCGAACGGGTAGTAAGACGCGGTGCTAATAATAATAATAACACGAGAGTGAGGCCTTAGACCATGCTACCTCCGAAGCGGGTGCTACTACTAGCCGGTCTAATTTGAAGGCGCCTTAGTTAACCATACAGACGCGCCAGCAACTAAGTTGAGTGGGACAAGTAGTTGTTTATCTCGTATTACGTCCAACTTTACTATCTATATGTATAAAAAAACTATCTTACTGGCGTCATATATATGTTTATGTTCCACATCGAACATCATGAAATGATCCATTAAGGTCCAATTAATACAAAGGTTGATGGATGTTCGATCCCAAACCATTTTTCTCGACATTCTTGTTAGGGATCAACGGAATACGATATTTGAAGGTCCAATCCAAACTGATCTCCCAAGGACATAGTTGTTTTGAGTTAACAAATAAATGTTGTCCTCTTTTCAATCCGTTTTGATCATTAAAAACTGCAAAGTTAATTTTGAAATTCAGATAAAGGGATTTGTGCGGTTGATATTAAGATGGCCCTCTAGATCAGAGAGAAAGTATTAACCACTGTTAGGCCACATGGCTTAAAATACAATAGTCTGTGTCATTTTCTGAAATCACTTATATATTCTGTCTAAACTTATACGCCCTTTAAACTTTCACCTACCACCACCCTTGGTCACGTCAAAAAGAAAACTACAAAAATTCTTATATTGAGGTAGAGAGGAAAGCTCACTGCTAGTTCCAAAATATCTTTAAAAAATTTGTTGCGAGCATATTATAAAATTACTTTGTTGTTAAACGAAGGCTGGATCTAGATCCATTTTTCATCCAGCCTAGTCTCCAAACTCCACAAATATTCTTTAAAAAAATGTTGAAAACAGAAGAAAAAAAATGTGAACATGTGATTAGGCTATCATTAAAATTCAAAATATGGGAGTGTTAAGGAAAAAGAACCCTTTCCCCCAATCTCAACTGTTTTTAATTAAATAATAGAAAAAAACGTAAAACCAATCTCCAAGCTTAGTCAATCATCTCTAAAGTAGCCCCATGGCTTCTTTGGTGCTGACTGACAGCTTTAAAAAGTTCCCAGACCGAATTACGTATCCCTACGCCGAACTATATGATCTGCAAAAACATGTGTTTATCAGCTGTCAATTCTGACAGTCCAAAATTTAGGTATATAGGCCTACTTAAATGTTGACTGTCAGAAGTCAGCTGTGAGCTGTCAGTCAGCACCAAAGAAGCCATGGGGCTACTGTAACCATATTATAATCCTAAAATGACATTATTTTACTTGTTTACCAGTTCTAAATTATTAAACAAATACAATTTTAAGGTACTTTTTATTTTGCTTCCGACCCGCCAAGTTTGCTGACTCATGCATATATAGGTGTGTCTGGGATACATTACTCGTAGCTCAGTTTGAGGAAAGATTATCCAGTACTAATGTACCGTTTCTCAGGTGACGCTGGAATGTACTGATCGTACTTCATTTCCATGGAGGTTCTTTCCGTGTCTTGATGAGATGTGATGAGGGTGTGGAACCAGTTGAAACACTTAAACCTAACTTAAGCTTAGCTAACCAAACCCTAGTGGCCAATGGGGTAATTTAATTTACCTTTCGGGAAAAATATGGCACTCCACAAATTCACAAAGCTTGAGAGCAGACTCTTTGTCAGAGGTGAAGGAAGGGTTTGATAATAAGATAGATCTGTGCTGGGGCTGGGATTGGAGCCCCGGACCCACAACATAGAAGTCTGACGACACCTTACCCCTAGACCACTAAGCTCCCTTCCCCGCCCCACCGCCCCGGTTTTTGTTTGTCTCGAATAGGGACGAGTGGCACAGGTCGTGTAGGCGTCTTGGCAATCCCTGGTAATATTGAATCTAATATGAAATATTTTATTTTTATCTACCTGTTTTATCGATGCTAACTTTAAAGATGTAATTTAATCATTAGTTCGTATTAATATAATGTATTACTTAACTGTCCTAAAAATATTTTAAGTTGAAATATATAATATCTAACTAGATATTCCAAATCTATTCACAATATTTCCTAATTATTTCTTCTTATGAAATGTTTTAAAATTGCGAGAGAATTTTATAATAATTTATTTTATGTACTTAACGTGTACTCTCTGAATCTACTGATTATATTAGCATACAATTTATATTACTATATGACATTAGGAGCCCAAAAGTTAATTTTCGCACTCAAAAAAGTTATATCCAGTCCACCTCATTACACCCTATCTCTATCAGGTCCATGCTAATGTTAACCTTTCATCTGCAATACAGAACGCTTCGATGTTCGCAACGCCACGAGGCCCGGTTCGGTCGAAATTTTGTATCAAACGTGTCACGCTTATCGTCCACCCCACACCAGACATGATCGTGACTACGTCACGTGACGATGTTCTGTTACAAGTATGTAGACCCTGCCTTAGTAGAAAGACACGCTAACAACTGAGGATAAGGTGTTGGACCAAATTCGAAAGTGAATGCAGGGTGTCTAATACAAAGCAAAGGATATCTGACCTTAACCTAAAATTCGACATTTAGAAGCTTCTGACGCCACTAGTATTTATAGTACGTTAAACGAAAATCCATGTAGTTCGATGGAAAAGGGTAAACTTTTTTTTAGATAATCATCGGCAAGAGGAACACGCTGGGCAAGAAAAGTTCTACGTCACGCTATGTTCGATAAAGACTTTAATTAATTTTCGTTGAGTTGAAATATTTATTTTTAAATTTGTTTCTAATGTTCACGTTCTAAACACGCAAATTATTTCTGCCAAATATTTACTAATAAAGCTAACTTAGAAAAGTTAACAAAGTAGTAGGATTCTGGTAGGAGGAACCATATTCGACAGCAGCTGAGTAAAATTATTTTAAAAAAAATTGTTTATGTATAAATGAAATAAATGTTTTATTACTTTTTACACAATCCGGTATAAATATTATGATTTAAAAATATAGATGGAAAACTTATTTTCAAAGCACCGCCTATTACTACCCGTTTGGGTTATACGCACTTACGCTAATGTGTAATGGTAGAGTGATTGTGAGATGAAATGGAGGACCTACAGTTTAACGTTGAATCCGAACCATGGCGGAGACCTGGTATTCCCCACATTCACAAGATGTCTTGTCAGAGGTGAAAGAAGGGCTTGGTAATCAGATAAATCTGTGCCGGGACCGAGGATTGAATTCTGGACCTCCAGCACAGAATTCCGACACCTTACCCCTAGACCACCAGGTCACCTACAAGATCGCTGAAAACTAGTATCAGTGCTACTACTACCAAATTGCGTACAAGTTTCCATGATAATTTATGTTCGACACTTGATAGAGCGATTGATGAGCGTTCAACCCAAAGTTTGGCACTGAGGTTCTTCACATCCATCAGGAGCTGGTAATAGACTCAAGTCATTCGGATTATTAGTGTTGCAAGCACTATCTGGTAAAAGTACATGTACTATGAAAGTTCAGAAAGTGCGGTGATATTCCGCTGCTCAACACGCTGAAATCCTACGAGCGAGTGAGAAATGGCTTACTAATTTACCCGGAAACTTATTTTTCACACACCTTCCAGGGATTCTTTGCATGCCGAAATCAACATGGGACTGACGGCTTTACTTTCCTTCCGAAGGAAGTTGTGCTATGGATTTTTATCCCTCAAGGAAACTCCGTCGACTTCTGCTGGGTTTGAAACCACGAGCATCGGGTCCTGAATCTAGCCCTTCTCCCCAATACCACCGAGGTCAATATTTTGATAATATACTTACGGTAATAGTTTGACTTATACTGAATTAAGTACTGATTTATATACGAAAACATCGCCCGTATGCAACTTGTTCGCCTCTATATTCTAGTAATAACACAACAAACGTCCTTGGCCGACTGGACAGACCCACTTCCTTTCCTTCCAATGAATGTGGTGATACAGAAAACCAGACACTTCCCGGTAAAGACTGGAGGTTGAATTAACCACTCACTTTCCTTATTTGTTCTTTTATTTGAATTGTTTAACGCGCACGTTCTTAAACGACTGATATTTATCAAAATATGACTTATTAACTCAAATCTAGAACAGAAACAACACGCAGTCCCCTGGAAGTTGAATAATACATTTGAAAGGGGAAAAATAAATTCATCCAATGAAACATTTCTAGGCCGTTTCGGGAATCAAACCCGGGATTCTTTAAATCAGAGGAAAGACACGTTACGGATTGAGCTGAGGGTGTCGGTACAATTATTATACTTCTTTTTGTGGTGTGTTATATTTTTTTAATAGTCTGCTACCTCATTTTAATAGAATATCCTAAAAGAAAATTTACTAAAATATACAAATATGCTTATTTTATTAAGGATACGTAATATGTACTCTCTTAACCAAACACACGACTCACAAACTTAATTAGTTCTAGAACTTAAAAACACCAAGAAGTCTCCCAACACTCAAGTCAGTAAATTTGAAAGACAAATTTCACCTATGACACATATTTCAGCAGTTTTGTGAACCAAACCCGTAGTCTTTTACTCTCTAGACATACCAGATAGTGACCTAGTTATGTTATTGTTTTAACGACTCTTATATCCATCTTTCTATATTTTATTATTATTAGCACCACGTTTTACTAACCGTTCGGTTTATTCGCGCTTACGCTAATGTGTAAAGGTAGGGTGATTGTGAGATGAAATGGAGGACCTACAGTTTAACGCGGGATCCGAACCATGGTGGAGGCCCGGCATTCCCCACATTCACAAGATGTCTTTTCAGAGGTGAAGGAAGGGTTTGGTAATCAGATAAATCTGTGCCGGGACCGAGGATTTAACTCCGGACCTCCAACACAGAAGTCAGACAGACACCTTACCCCTAGATCGCCAGGTTACTTTTATGTCTTACTATCCATCCGAGCTTTCTACATATTTAAACGAGTAGACCTAAGAAAGGCATTCTTGAGAACATATACTTTGTTGATATCCTTAGGAGAACGGTAAGTGATCTGAGGAGAAACAACTTAGATAAGAATTACTACGAATAATTTTTATATGAATAGCAGGTGACCTGGCGGTCTAGGGGTAAGGTGTCAGACTTCTGTGCTGGCGGCCGGGGTTCAATTCTCGCTCGCGGAAAAGATTTATCTGATTACCAAACCCTTCCTTCACCTCTGACAAGACATCTTGTGAATGTGGGGAATGCCAGGCCTATACCATTACACATTAGCGTAAGTGCGTGTAACCAGAACGGGTAGTAAGACGCGGTGCTAATAATAATAATAATAATAATAATAATAATGTATGAATAGCTAAGAAAAACTTACACAATCTTCAGCACGATTTTTGTTTCAACCAAGCGCAATGGATTTGTCCGGATTTTACTTTTTGGAAAATCTTCGGATAAAGGTTCTCTTGTTGGACAAGAAACGTGTTCTAAGTTATTTACAGTCCATTTTGAGCCTCATCACTTCTATTTTTCTTACCAAAACGGATGAAAAAACAAACAACATTTTTTGTATTGAAAAATCGTAAAACTTCGTGTGAGCTCGTAATAATATATTATTGCAAGAACTATAACTACACACACACACACACACACACACACACACACACACACTAATATATATATAGTTGTTCCACTTCTCTTGGTTTCATGAGGATTCGTAAGAAATCGTACGAGGCATTTTTCTTACGAATTTTTATTTAATTTAATGAACAGTGGCCATACAGTCACCTTAAAACCAGACAGGAATATGATACTGAAGTCCTTGCCTGCGCGCCCTCCATCGTGGGTCTATGCTATTATTAAAGAGTTATTGTACCGCCGCGTCGTACTATCAAGTCACAGATGATTCTTCTCGTAGTGTAAACACGTCACGATAGTAATTTGACCCTCAATCAAATACAGTGAACTCATGACTGGAACAGATTTCAAGGTCGCTTGTTCTCTGAAACGAAGGATCAGTTCAAAGTACAAAGGGCAAGTTATACCCAATCTACGGTAAGAAAGAAGGTGAGTGACAGATTGCGGAAGGTTCCTTATTGCAAACATTGCCTGAAGGTCACTAATGTCAACATATTCGGAAATAATATTTATGTGCTTAGTAATACTATATTATCAATAAAAAAAAGTGCTATCACACGATACAAATAATAATTCCCAAAGTATTAATTTGGCGTTTTCTGAACTCATTGAAAAAACAAATAATTAATAAAACAAATGATTTTTGTTTTGCTGTTGTGGCAGCAAAAAATAGTAGGGTCTATATATTGCACTAAAAAATCAACTTAAATCATTATAATTACACTTGTAGCTTACTATAACTAGCCACTAAATTTATTAAATAATAAATAATTGTTTTTTTTTTATAATATTCAGAAAGAACCATGAAAGTGTTAGTTTCAAAATAGAACGTTTTTACTTCGTAAAAAGTACATTAACATAACCGAAAGCGTATAGACCGAATGGGTAGTAAGACGCGGTGCTAAAAAAAAATCCCCGGGTTGTATGACGTCATCAACCACCCTTGTTTCAGCATGGTTCGCCATCTTAATTTATGAAAAGAAAGCATTTACCAAGCTCTAATTGGAAAAAATATTTTTTAGTAAGCCACAGACACCGGTTCCACAAAAAAAAAAAAGAAGAAGAAGACGCATCCAAACTGTTATTTTCATAAATCCATGTTTCACTGATGTAAAAAATGGCTAAAAGAAAAACACAGCTAAAAATAAATTGTTTCCTATGAAGTTCTTGACCGCTAAAAGAAACAACAGCTCAACATATGGTCTTGCTGATCATATGGTTGCGTGAATGATTAAAAAGGCAACTTTTCCTAGCTGCCACTTAGCACCTCTCCCAACCGTGGATAGGGTATACTTATATTTGTTTGTGTACCTACCTGTTGGAAAAAAGATGGACTGAATTACCATCTTCACCGCTTACTGGTTGCACTGTCTATAGCGTTATAATTATGTTGAACTGGACTACACCGGTGAGCTCGAGGATTAAATCCCATTTGTTCGTATTAAAGTGCAGTTTTCCCTTAATGATTTTCCACTCTCCTTCCACTCAAATGTGCTAATAAATACTTCATCATCCTTATCACATAAGTATGACTAGAATAAACGCGTATGACCCGAATGGATGGTACACCGCTGGCATAAAAATAAAATATAGAAATAATAATATTTTATATTTTTTTATTTAACGCCCATTTTTATTACCCGTTTGGGCTATACGCATATCTACTAATTACGCTAATGGATTATGAATAGGGAAGGTTAAATTTAGAGGAAGTGAGCCTACATTTACGTGGAGGGAGAGTGTAAAACCATTTAGGGTAAACCACCCCTAGTTCATCCTACTGAGATTCTAGTCCCGATATCCCCATCCTTGGTGATTTAGCTCAACATAAAACTATTGTGTGAGCCAACTACGCCATAGAGACGGGTATATAATAATAATAATAATAATAATAATAATAATAATAATAATAATAATAATGGTGACGATGATTACGATATTAAAAAATAATAGCGACACACGACTCAATTTTTTAAAATATTATATTTATATAATGTTATATTTGAAAATATTTTTGAATACTGATGGAAAATACTGACGTGTCTATGACTTATAAATACGAAAATTGAACGTTACATTTTTCAAAAGTTGATAGCGATATTCTGGCGGGAACTGTATTGCCCCTCCCTGAATCCTTCCTCCCACACGAGGGGGGGCGGAGGGGAATCAGCGCACCGTTCTCGTATCGACCCGGGCCACAAGTCTCTGGATGACGCCAACACTTGCGTCAGCTTACATCATGCGTTAGCAACCATCCTTTTCATCCCCTAACGCCCACGACCTACCCCACGCGGGGCTTGACGCCCACCATATAGCAGTTGCGAAACGGAATATTATATTGTTGCCCTATTTCTACATGAATTTCTTTATTATGAATCAACCAACCCCCTCACCCCCTCACCTCCTTGTGTCTCTTCTTTCTAACCTTCCAGGCATATTTATTTACATTAATAGAGTAAAGATGAAAAAGGAAAAAAATTCATCATATATTAATTAGTTGTTAAATTATAGACATTTTTGTACTCACTACCCCTTTGTTGAAAATTCATTTTTTTAAACAGATTATGAGTCTCTATGTGGAGCTAGGTGAGGGTGTCTATGGTTGTTTAATAGTCCTGTTAAAAAACAGGCTACTTTAAAAATCTTATTTTTAAGGAATTCTCCTCTGTCTGTAATGTGTATTGAATACAGTTTTTAATAAATGATGAATAAAACGAAGATAGATTTGTCATATATTTTTTAATACAGTAGTGTGTCAATAATTTGGGCGTCAAACATCCGGATCTTCGATCAGCCGGATCACGAATAAATAATATTATTTATAAAAATAACCACAGTGATATCAATATAAGAGACATAGCTGCCAAAAAAACTCCCCTTAACTCCTGTTCATAAAAAGAAAAAATTGAGACCTTATATATTATTAGAGAATTGGTGATATTTAGCAATACAAAACAATGTTTAAGTTCGTTGAAATAAAGTGAAAATGTTTTTAACTTAACACTGAGTTTTTGTAAGTATCCCGTCAATGCTTATTTTTTATTTTTGGTATAGGTACTATATTTTTGATAATCGGGATTGGGATGATCCTAAATAAGTCCAAATTTTTGACGCTCTACTGTATTTCTGATTTTCCGATCAGTTTCTTCTTCCCCGATGATCGTGGGGAATGTACATATACCCCCCACCCCTCCCCCCACCCTGTTTGAGTCGGGAAGGTCACAGTGTACTTAAACAGTCCGAGAGTGCAGAAGTAAAGTATGAACTCCTCCTCAAAGATGATCTTTAAGCCATGGATATAGTTGTATCAAGTACTATTATTTATATATAGTGTATATATTTATATAATATGATTGTAGGGGGTGCTAACTAAGAAAAAGTGATTTAGTAGTTTTTATAGATTTTTTTTTTGCCAAATAAATATAATATTGCTCTAGTAAAAACGTTGGTTTTAATTTTCTTCACATGGTGATATCAATAGTTCTTTAATATCTGTGAAGGGTGTTCTGTAATTTAATTACAACTGTTTCTCTTAATTTAAAAAGTTTTTCATCTAATGCCGGTATACTCATGTCAAATATTCCCCAACTGTTTATATTAGCATGTGAAGAAAATTAAACTTTATGTTAAGAAATGGTTGATCTATTTTTAACCCTCAAAAAATTGCTTTAAAAACTGAAAACACACTGCCCTTTTCTTGCGTTACCTACATCCTCACCTTAACTACTTTTAACTACTCTAGTGGCGATCAATAAGTGACAAGCAAACTGCCGAAAAC
Organism: Timema poppense; assembly: GCA_902141375.1. NCBI lineage: Eukaryota > Metazoa > Arthropoda > Insecta > Phasmatodea > Timematidae > Timema > Timema poppense. Next base: position 22,883 of record CABFOV010001245.1, read on the forward strand.
TTTTACAACGATACTAACAAGCGACGTTACAAAATACATAAAGAAAATATAACTGCATTTTCATGGAGTAGCAGTGATTAAATATTTTGGCAAACATAAATAACTACACCCGACTGGGATTTTAGCCCCAAACTCTTATTCACTGGTGAACCAGGATGGACTAGAATGGCGTCTTTATTCGCATGAGGATTTTCTTTTCTTTTTAGCAGAATATAAATTATTGTTTTTACAAATTAAATGTTAAAAATTAATACACTATTCAATTTATTAAATTTACAAATTAGTGTTTAAAGTAATATTTTACCAGACACAGTACATAAAATCTGGTACAATATGCCTCTTAGTGCTTACAGAGATAAATAAAACTGAAGGTGTTATATTTAATATTAAATAAAAGTAAATATATGTACAGGATAATCCCGGGTTAAATGGCTAAACTTTAGGAAGTGGTAAGTGATAAAAAAAACCTCAAAATGTATTTTGGAGATGTGTTTGTTTTAGCTTCCTTTTCGCGCATACAGCAAAAAAACTAAATAAAAACATGTTTTTCTGCAATGGTCCTTGACAATGTCTTAATATTAATTTTCCTGGAAGATGGATCGGTCATAAACTGTGCCTTTGCCTCCACTCACATCTGATTTAACTTTATTGTAATTATTATTATTTTTTGGGGAAAAAAAGTGTATGAAGTACCTGTTAATAACTTTCATTACGACAAAGGATAAGGCAAGAGTGAGAAGAAACAACATTTGCACAATGTTGGTCAGCCACTCGTTCCGTCTTTGATAGGTGCAATGCTTGTGTCCGGGCTTGGAGATTATAAATTTTAACAAAATAAATTAATAAAATATGTTATTTAATACCTATATATTTTGTTTTAATTCTTTTAATTTTTGCTTTTTCCGCGAAAAGAAAACAAAAACTAGCAGATCTCTAAAATACATTTTGATTTATTTTTTTATCCACTACCACTTCCCAAAGTTTAACCGTTAAACCTGGGAACATCCTGAATATAGAACGCATAGCTATATATGTGTTTTATCATTTTACAAAGCCGCATTACAACAAATGTTGAGTAGTAAGTTTCACATAGATCCGGTTCTAAAGCCAAAACGATAAAAATCAAATAAAGATAATTTGTACTTGATTTTAAATTAGCTGATAATCTAAAACATAATATTATAGTGTTTTATGGGAAGACTACAATTAATCATAAAACAAAATGAAGGAACAAATTAGAATCAACTCTTAAGATAACTTGGAGCAGTTTTCTGACATATTATAATGACCACCGCACAGTGTCTTACTACCCATTAGTGTTGTATGCGCATGTAATAATTATGTTAATGTGTTAGGAACGAGGAGGTTTGAACTTAAAGTAAACGTACCCGCATTTTAGTAGAGAGCGATTAGAATATAATTCAGGGAAAAAACACTCTCAGTACATCCAACTGGGATTTCAATCCCAATCTCGTCATCATCGGCAGGCTAGTCTCTTGGTAACGTGACACCTTATTAGACCATGCGGCCACTGAAGTGGGTAAATTTGATGTTAAAAGCATTAATAATTCGTAGCATTTTAGAAATTGCTTCCAGGTATCCACAATATAAAGCTTACCTCCTTCCCCCAGAATTTTAAAAACTAAACAAATATTTAAAATCAAATAGACAGAGATATTAATTATGTTTTTAGTGAGGATTACTCCACCAAGATATCATATTGTGAAAATTGAAAAATTACACCTGAACACGGGAATCGAACCCGGGGCCTTAGGCTCAGTTCACCAAAAGTCTCGCGTTCGATTACATTTTCATAGAAGAAATATTTATTTTATAGACCTGTATTATTTTAATTTGTAAATCTAAAAGGGGACAAGTATTCCCTCAGACAAAAACATAAGAAAGAGTAGTAATTATTGATTATTCATTGAATACACAGACTTGACAGATCCATTAATTGATAAATAGACAATAAAATCATAACTGTTAATAGAATAGGATTTAAAACCAGGGCTGCCCTTAAGAGGTGTGCAAATGGTGTGGTCACACATGGTCCCACGATTTGGGGGGCCCCACGTTTGCTTAGGTGACATGGGTGGGGGGGGGGGAATTTGGGTGTGAAATTTTCACCCTTGCATTCGTATATTAGACTCTTGTATTGTCAGAGTGTAGAAACAAATAAAAACATAATTAGTTTTAACTTAAGCGATTTGTTTGTTTGTATGTAGGGGATACGTCTGACGATAACTTTTAAATGCCTTAACCGACTTTATTCAAGCTTGGCATAGTTGTTATTTGTACTTCTATACAGACAAAATTCGTTGGGGAGAAATCAACCCTTATATGTATAAAACAAACACAGCTTCTATAAATAATTATTACTTTTCAGGGCATTTCCCAACACCATAAAAAGATGAAAATTGGTATAAAGGTGCTAACTACGGTACTAACATTAAATAAAAATTTAGTTTTTAAATACACTTTTGGGGGGCAGAAGGAGGAGTCAAATAACTGTAGGCCCCATAAACGACATTTTCCCAGGGGCCCACTTATGCTAAGGCCAGCCCTGTTTAAAACTATCCCTCTACTTTGGACGAAAAGTGATGTCCAATAATGGAAGAATTGTTTTAGTTGGTTTTGGTTACTCGTTTCCGTAAACAGATAACATAAAAAATTTCCTTTCTTGACCAACTTTATGCAACAGGACATTGTGGTTAGTCAATTATTGTACTTTTGGACGTTAAGAAAAGAGTTGAGACCTAAACGGACATCCCATACTTTTATTTACTTTGTATTATTAACAGCAAATTTATATCAATTTGATGGACGTAGTAGAGCCCGTTTCTAGACTTCTAATGGCTTTAAAACCATCAATCACCTTTGACAAGATCATAAGGGTTATTTTAAATTAATTAACACTGCATTAATCCAATTAGTTATTCTTAAGGCACTCAGTCTTACCACTCGGGCTACATGAATCATACTAATTTCGCTAATGGTTTAGTAATGTGTAACGTTGAATTATAGGAATTGTACCCATATTTACGCGGAATATTATTGGAAAAGCAGTAAGGAAAAACCATTTCTGTGTCATTCGACCGGGATTAGAACCCCGATCTTCCTTTAATTGTCAGTCCAGATTAATGTGAGATCAATGCCTTAAATCATTCGACCATCAAGGTGGGTCAAATCTTAATTATTTTTTAAGGTTATCAACGATTTAATTTATAGGGTAAGGTTTTTTTTATCGAGAGGGTACCAACCTTAGCTTGGGAGAAAGGTGAAAAGCCACAGTGACAAATCATAGGTGGAAAACCACTCCTAGTTCACCCAGCCGAGATTAGAACCGTGACTTTTCCGCCATTGGTAATCAACCGGATTGCGAGACTAATGCCTTAGGCCGTGGGAACAACGGTGAGAATTCTGCTTTTATTAGTAACGTATAAAAACACAGCCAGTTTCATTTGTTTGTTTTTCTATTGAGAAACAGTTTCACAAGTGAGCGCGAGTTTATTCCAATATCCACGAGACGCTATATCCAAACGAGTAGAAAACATATATTTTTTGAGCACTGTCACTTGTTTCGTCTTTACGGTATAACAGATAATTTTTATTTGTTAGCACCTACTTAACATGTTCATGTTGTACGCATATGTGTGTACAACCTGAATAGGTAGTAGGACGCGGCGATAAATGGTAAAAATGTTAATACTAATATAATTTTCCTTTATTATAGTGCCGGCAAATAGTCGAGAGACCTATGACACGCCAGCACTGAAAAGTACACAAGTACCTTATAAATATATATAATAACAGAGTAAAATAAAATAAACAATCACAGATAAATAATGATACATAATGATGAATAGTTACAAAAAAATTAGGACGTAATAATAGTAATAATAATAACTTGAGAGTAGTAAAAGCATAAGTATTATAAAGCAGTAACAATAAGAAAACAAATAAAAAAACTAATATAATTTTAAATATTCTAGTCTGAACATCTACAGGGCTTGTTAATGCTAATGGAGTTACTTAAATAGGTCTCTTGAGTTCGACTTTTCTTTTATGATAAAAGTCGAGTTCGACAAATCTGGAATTTGTGCAGCAGCCTATTGGGCTCACCTTTTAAGAGCTATTGAGAAAAAATAATGTTGAATAATGAGAAGCCTGAGAAGGAAAATGAACACCTACATGATTAAGGACAAATACATTTTTCTGTTATTATTATTATTATTATTATTAGGACCGCGTCTTACTACCCGTTCAGGTTCTACGCACTTACGCTAATGTGTAATGGTAGGGTGATTGTGAGATGAAATTAAGGACCTACAGTTTAACGTGGAATCCGAACCAACGATGCATTCCCCACATTCACAAGTTGTGATTAATACACTTCATGTCAGAGGTGAAGGAAGGGTTTGGTAATCAGATAAATCTGTGTCGGGACAGGATTGAACCCCGCACCCCCACCCACAGAAGTCTGGCACCTTACCCCTAGACCACTAGGTCACCCCATAAATTTCGCTGTTGAATATATTAAAATCAAAAAGGACATCACGATTAAGTCCACGCAAGTTGAGAATTTGGAGCCCTAAGAGGTTTAGCATTATGTCATAATCATAATAATTTATCATAGAACTCAGCGACAAATTTTTTTCGTACGTTTTCTAACCTGATAAGAGTCAGTTAAGTCTCAAGTTCCATTAACATTTTTCATCAAATAGTATCCTTGCCAGCCAATCGCTTGCGCTACAATAGGCTATTAGAAAGTAGCGGGTTTCTTTACCCCTACAAGGCTATACTTGTTTTTATCGCTGGTATTAGTCATATAAAAAGAAATAGTACCACGCGAAATACCACCGACCATTTCGCAGGCAATGAAATACCTCTATTAACATTCCTGAACGTATTCAATATCGTTCCACTTCAACAACATTTGCTAGTACTTAATGCACGAAACGTTGAACTTACATCAAATAAAAGAAATGGGCTACTATATCTTATGTCTACTAAGAAATACTAGTTCACCTTCATTTGTGGACACACAGACTGAGGTGTTAGTTGTATCTAATCTGGTCTTCTGAGGACGAGCTCAAACTCTGGGTGGTTGTATGATGAATTATTTCCTAAATGGTTTCCCACTTTCCTTCCATGTCAATGTAGGTACACTTTTTCTAAATTATACTTCCCTACCCCTACTCCTCTTTATTTAGTAACGATTCTGTTTAGGTTTTGGGTTGCCAACAACTGTAAAAGATCACAGTTTTGTTATAAATGTAAAGATTTATAATTACCTGTTATATATTACATTTAAAATAACGTAAACTTAAGTTTTCTCATACTATTTCATTTTTTTAAATAATTTCTTTTTATCCAACTCAAAAAAATATTTTAAACATAATTAAAATTACTTATTTTTCGTTTTGGAACGTTATTGATTGTATTTAATACAGTGCACACATCAATACCTTTTAATTCAGGCATCGTATTTACTTGGAAAAGAGAAAATTGTTGTAATTATTTTTACATACAATAAATTATTTTATGATTATTTTAGCTTATTTTGAAATACTTAAATGAATAAAATATTTACATCAACGGCGTGTCTGCATCATTGTAAAAAACTTGTTTATCGTTATGTTCAATCATATGGTTTAGATTCGTCAATCGCCATTTTGAAGCTATGTTCCGTTAGAAGTTTTTGTGAAAGTGGTGTGAATATTTTTTTAAGGGGAAAAAAACTATAAATAAACTTTTTGTCCGACCTCAAATAAATATATAAATAATATTAACCTAAATTACTGTGGTTAACTATCACATTAATATATTACCATCTGTTTTCATTAGAGTTATTCAAAGTGATAGATGTCAGCTGTTGGCGTAGTGATATATTAGGGATTACTTCTAGTAACATTTCAAGCTGTCATCCAGGTAAACTTAGCTCGTGAATGACTTATATTTGTGGAACAAAGTGTAGTTGACTCCGCGGAACTAACCTCTCAATATTTGATTTGATAAACAATTTTTTCGAGATTTTGATAAATCTTGTTTTTATTTTGTTTTAAACCTCTAAATAAAAGGAGTTTAATATTGGGTTGTTTTAGAAACCATAACTGGGAGGTCTTTACATGCATATCATTTAAGGTTAGACTAAATACTGGTTACTTATTAATATAATATTTGAGAAAACTAATACGATTGCGTCATACCATTCATTTTGTGTGGACCACCTGGCACACTACCACGGACCACTGTTTGAGAAACACTGCCTTAAAGCCTTTGGCCTTTGGCTTTGAAGCGAATATATATATATGATTAAAACTATATCATATGGCAGGCATACTTTAAATTAGCAAAGTATTAAGATAGACCCATAATGTAGTGGTAAGTGCACTTGGCTATGGGCCTAGGGTTCATGGGTCCAATTTCCGGATGGTACTTTGGATATTTTTCTCTTAAGAGGAATTAACCCAATGGTCACCAGAGTTTGGTTAATTAGACTAAAATTAAGTCTATGACTGGCTCTACACCTTCGTAATCACTATTATCACATCATCTCACTGCCGGTACGACGTGTAGACAACCTCCATAGAATGTCGGCCAACTCTGGGCAACGCTCTCTGCCACCAGAGCGGCGAATTCTCTACATGCACAAGTGTTTGAGATTAAGTGTCACGCCATCCCTCCCAGTACAAAATGACATATTACATTTAGAAAAAAAGAAAGTGAAGGAGCCTAAGCACAGATAAAAAAAATCAACACCTAAAAATAAAAGTCCTTGAAAATAAAAAGAAAATGGTCATCTTAGTCTGAATCAGATAGTCCGCACAAAATAATATTCTTGATCTGTTCCCATGTTTACCCAAACCTATCCTGTCTAAATCGATCTTGCTAAGTGTCGTCTTGTTGATGAAAGTCATGCGTTTGCCGAGCTCCGCTGTGGACTTTGATTATACAGTCAATCAGTTATCGACTCCAAACTTAAGGAATAAGGGAAGGGTGGTTGGTCATTGTGGTTTGAACGACGCAGTGAAGCGTGAGGGAGAAAATGAACAGATAAAACAAGTTGTAACTGGATCAGCTTAGTAGACTCTAGTAACAGCAACCCACCTCTCGCTCTTATGACAAGAATACTGACTGGGTCTAAAGTCTTGTTGGGCTTTGCACCACATACCCTAGAAACGTGATCTCTCTCGTATTGATCTTGAGAAACCAAGTGGTATGGTCGGTCAGGAGTAAATAATCCAGACCTGCTCTTATGACAACTATGTTTTTATACCAGGGCACAAACAAATAATATATCCAGACACTCAGCCTCCAGATTAAATGGTTGCGCTCCTTTTGTAAGCTTGAGTCTTTCAACACTAGGGTCACTACGTTCAATCCTATTATCACTCAGCACTGACACTTAGTGATTGGCACAATCGAGTAATTACCCGATTCTCTTTTAAAAAAATCGAGTAATCGAGTAATTTTTAGCAAATCATCAACTCGAATCGTCCCGTGGCATTCGGTTGGACAACATTACTCGGGCGTCTTCCAATGGGATTTGAAACTAACAACATGTCAATAATCTCTTCCTGTAGTAGGCAGTCGACACTCAGTGACCTGAGTGACATTGACCTCCACCCACTTATTTTCAGGTTTCACGTTGCATATACAGTCAATACGAACGTATGAGTTTTAAGAAGTGTCTTACAAAAAAAAGTTTTGTGCTCTTTTAAATAAAATAAACTTTTCTTTATACATTCATGTTAAATAATTTGATACTAATTGTATATTTTAAAAAATGAAAAAAGTTTTAATATCATACTCTAATCAGTTTAAATTCATAGATAATAATTTTTTACTATGGATAAATTATAATCAATAAAATAATTAAGAAATACTTTAATTAGTTTCACTAAATGCGATTGTGGAAATGAGACTGCCGAAGTGCAAAGTAAAAAAATCGAGTAACTTTCATCGAGTACTTTTAAGAAGAATCGGAAATGTGATACGCTTAGCTAGCATGCTTTTCGATTATGTACTTTACATATGCGAGTATTTTGTATTGAAAATACATATGCAACATTTAAACCATAAAGGGTCATTTTTGCGTAGCAGCAGAAACTGTTGATGAAAAATGAGCTCTAAGGGAATACGTCTTTTAATTGTAAATAGCATGGTAAACAGTCCAGCCAATAAGGTCGATTCTTTCTTAGAGTAGTAAAAGAGAAAATAAAAGAATAACAAGGTTTGAGTAAAGTTACTCGAGTAATCTCGGAAGAACTGAATACTCTCGATTACACAACACAATCGAGTTACTCGATTATTTCTACTCGATTGTGCCCATCACTAGGCCAAAACCCAGTGTTGAAGGACTCAAACTGGCAAAAGTAACGCAGCTAAGCCCCCGTGAGGTTGAGTGGGACTTTGTTTCTATTATTTGTATGTGTAGGCTTACCAGGGGTAGATAAATGATAAGGAGGTGGCGGGATCACGTTTGCCTAGCGATGCGTTCATTTTATTTATTTATTAATTGATGTATTTAAATGAAGCCCTAACCGTCCTTGTGGTATAGTAGTCAGAGCCCCTGGCTGTTGACCTAGAGGTCCCGGCTTGTATTCCCAGCTGGTACCGTGGGACTTTTATCGAATTGGGAATAATCCCCATGGTCACCATGGTTTGGTTGATTAAGTTAATATAGATTTTTAAGATCTTCATTAGCTCCAATCTCTCATATTCCCTACCATAATCTTCTCCTCTGCAGAAAGTTTGGTATTGGGAAGTTGTTTCACCGTAAGAGCCCAAGTTAATTTTCCAGGTTTAAATTTAAGTTGTCCTTTATAAAAAGGAATCTTCTATTCAGAGGTGTTCGTTAAGGGATATTTCACTGTGTTTTATAAATTACGGTACATAGCTTATTAGTTATACATGGTGGGCTTAGTACAGAGCATATGGAAAAACAGGAAAATTCATGGAATTGAAAATGTCAGAGTATATATATATATATATATATATATATATATATATATATATATAAATATATATACATTCACGGAAAATGGCATATTAGGCTATCTATGCTAGAGAAATGTCTTAATTTCATCTTATTCAAATACTTTTTTATTAGGTGGCTTTAACATTTTATATATATTGGTAGCTTGAATCGACTATAACATTCAATAAATTAGGATAAATAATAGTTAAATACAACCGCCGGTGTGGTCTAGGGGTCAGAGTTTCTACACACAGATTTAGAGGTTCCGGTTTCGATCCCCGGTGTGAATCAGTGGGTCTGGAACGAGGTCAACTCAACCTTGTGAGGACAAATGAGGAGCTACTTGGATGAAAAAGTTGTGGCTCTGGTCTAGGAAACTATGATATAAATAAATACTAATGCTTTCATCAAATCACTTGTTAAAAAGTTTAAATCTTAAAACACATCATAATGGCCAGCTACGAGTATTTATCACCAATTTCAACTGTGTTTTTTTTAACTCTTAGATATAACAGTATTTGTAGATCCTGTTGAGAGTCCAAAAATGAGATAATTTTTAGACACTTTGTAACAGCATGGATATACAAACATGACTATCGTATGTACTATGTACAATTTACATGGCAACTAGCGGTGCCAGCTCACACTAGTGATTTTAAAATGACCCCCTTGAAATGTTAATTTTACCCTACACAACCAAAACACAATTTTGCCCTTTGGATTAAACCTCTAAGTGACCTTGCGTTGAGGAACACTTACAATAACAAGCTCTAGAAACATCTGCTTTCATCCTCACCGAATATACATTGTTATTTAAGATAGATAAGAGACAACAACAAAGATGCAGGCAAGCTTTCTCGCTTTTGGTTCGGGCGCAACCTTTGAAAGGGTCCTAAACCACCAGAAACATTTTTGAACGATAAATAAGTTCAGTTATGTAAAGTCTACTGACCATTAACACCAAAAATCAACATTTATCCAACAAACAAAGAACATAAACATCAATGTGTTGTTCTAATAACTAAGATTTGTCCAAGTAAACTCATTGTTTTCATTGACCTTTCAGGCAGAACAAATGAAAGACTGTGTAATTAGCGTTTAGGATCCCTTGATTTTTGTGTGAACCCAATCATCCTTGTTCCCTGCCAGTTTAAAGTTATTTATGCTGAGGTTAAATACTATTGAAAAAGGAACCAGGATAAATGTTATAATTTGGTCCTTGACTGGCGATGAACATTTTTGGGCTGATCATATAATTTATATAGAACTTTTAAATAAAAAACAGTACTTTCTTTCTTATATTCTCAACTAAAGTCATTGCTCTGGTTCGCTTTTTATAGCCACTTTCATTGTCACCCAATTAAAATAAATCCTTTCACTTTAATTCCTTCATTTGAAATCAATGCCACTCATCCTTTCAATTCATTCGATCATTTTAACTCAATTTATTTAAATCCTTTATCTCCTATTCCATAAATTAAAATTAATCCCCTCACCTTCTATATCCATCCTATCGTCTTAACTAGATTAAAATCAAACCCGATCCCCATCTTTATCTATTCTCTCATCTGCATGCAATTAAAAATCAAACGCCTTGCTCAATCTATTCATTAATATATATTCCCTTTATATCCACCCCCTTCTCCTCCTTAATTCTTTTCTTAAATTCATTCAATAATATCAATACCCTCACCTCCTTTGTCCTGTTATATTTATTTAATTGGAATCAACCCTTTAACCTACTTAATACAATTTATCTCACCTTAAAATTAAAATTAATCCTTTCCTCTTCACACATTTAAAGTAAAAGCTGTCCAATTTTCTTCTCCATTCAAACTAAGCCTTTTATCAGGGGAACTATTATGCAGATCTTTCCCAACCGGTTGCCTTAAATTGATTACAGTATCATTTTTATAGGTAGAACCTTACCGGCAGTTAGATAAGCTACTAGATCATCTTTCACGCATTCATAGGTCAGGTCGTGTGATTTATAGCCGTCACTTTTGATATATACTATTAAAACCTATAAAATAACGCTACTAATATAGTAAAATGCTATTAAGGTTGACCACAAAATAATGTTTTTATATTTTTTCAAAGGCACTTCCTATAAAAATTAGTTTGTAGTTTATGATAGCTGATGGTATCAGTCTTGGCGCCACGAAAAAAGAGCACAAGTACCTGAACACCGAATTAACATCTCTCCCTATTATGGTTTTTTTTTCAGTGGTGCTGACCTTCGTCAACTGCTGGGACGTGAAGTGGGCTACCAGAGTGCAGGACGTGTTTACTTACGCAAAGTTGTTGGCCTTGTTCATCATCATAATCACTGGCATCGTGCAGCTCTGCAAAGGTGAGTCATTTTGTTTGGAATATAACTTGATAAAATACAGACACAGTGTAAATAATGTATGAGTACATTGTATTTGTATACAGGAGGAAACCTAATAAAATACAAACACAGTATATAAATTAAATTGGAATATAGGAAGGCAGTTTAAGTTAATACAAACACAGTAGGCCTATATAAAATGTATTTGTATAGAGGAAGGCAACCTAATAAAATACAAATGTAGACTATATATACAAAATTGAAAAAAATTAAATTAAAATAAGATAAATACTAAGATTAACCAAATTTCGCTCTAAGAATGATAAAAAAAAGACGCTCTAGTACATCTAAATATGCATTTAAGGTGCAGTTTTTATGCCAACTCATTATATCGTCACATAATTTACAGTCCCCCGCCCATAAAATCAACCCCTTTTAATGCTAAATTCTTAAGCTATGGTGGGAATCAAACCCAGCACACTTAGATCAGCAGTAAGACGCGCTATTGATTCGAATATATATTTTTTTGCATTCAATATTTTTTTTTAACTCTATTTATTTACTATCAGCTACCTGCATTGGTGGTCACATATATTGAGGCGTCAAGGTCGTATAATCAAACTTGACGGCGATAGGGAAGTCAGGGTTCGGATCCCAGTAAAGTATCTGGAGAGTTGTTTGTATTAAATGGTTTCTTTTTCTGCTTTCACGTGAATGCGGTTACATTTTGTGAAAATAACTCCATCTTCATCCCGCTACCCCGCTAGTGTAAATATGTGGCAATCCCTTCCAGGTAGTAAGACGTGTAGTGGCGGCTCGTGTATAGGCACTACGGAACTAAAGCAGCCCCTATTTCCACCTATTATATTAAATGTTTTCGATAATAACGAGTCCTCTTTTCTTAAATTCTTTATTTATTTTTGTAGTACAATATATATTCCTTAAGCTTAATGTCAGTACTTTAGTAGCCATCCCCCAGTTTATGAAAAATATACAAAAATATTTGTATGAAACTGTGCGCTTCACAGTGCCAGCTATGTGGTGTTTGACTGTTGTGCGCATTTGCACATAGGAGGGGATGGGGAGGAAGGCGGGACTGCCAGGTAGAGAGAGCACTGTTGCTCTCGCAGTGCCAGCCCTGGCGTGATGGAGGAAGGAAGATTTTTTTTTTACTTAGCGTTTGTTGTGCTTAAAAGCCGTGTACCATATTCTTGAACCTGATAAAGTGTAGAAAAGTCTAGAATTAAATTACTATTCGTCTTCCAGCTATTCTATTTGATTAATTTTTTTCAGTTTTTTTATTTAAAAGAAAACTTTAACCATAGCCTTGCATCCCCAAGAAATAAGTTCTGTGACTGTAAGTGAACTTAAACAGCTTAAGTTTTCACAGGTATCTCTTCATGAGAAAGTTACAGTTAAGAAAAAAGGTCGTTCAACATATGTTATTCTAATATCTCAGCCAGGCAAAAGCAACAACAAGAAATACATTCGTATCTTTAATTCTGAATGATACCAACGGAAAAGTTGGTTTTGCGGCTGTGAAATAAAAAATGCACTGTTTTGCTTCCCAGATTTGCTGTTTGGAGTTGATGTACCATGGACAAAGATGGTTTTAAAATATAAACAAAACGAAAGAAAAACTGAAAAGCATGAGAAGTCAAAGAAACACGTTGATAATAATAATAATAATAATAATTAGCACCGCGTCTTACTACCCGTTCGGGTTATACGCTTTAAGTACTAATTACTCTAATGGATTGGGAATTGGGAAGGTTGAATTAGAGGAAGTGAACTCGCATTTGCGTGGAGGGAGAGTGGAAAACCATTTAGGAAAAACCACCCCCAGTTCACCCGATCGAGATTCGAACCTCGATCTCCCCGTCCTCAGCAGTCGAGCTCAACACGACAAGCGCGTTAGCCAACTACGCCACTGAGGCGGGTAAACACGTTGATAATGTTGTTTCACTGTCACTTTTAGGAACCGTAAGTATTAAGGAGAAACTTAGTGAGGCATACAGACTTTCAATCATTGAGCATGATATAAAAGTTAAAAAGAACGTTGAAATGTTGTCCAAAATAATAGACTGCATTTACTTTTGTGGAAACGTTGAAACCTCCCTATGTGGACATGATGAAAAAGACGATTCAGTAAATCCAGGGGTATTAAGACGATTAGTAAATTTTGCATATAAATTAGATTCAGATTTGAAGAATCACTTAGAAACCAGTGCAGTATTCAAAGGTATTTTTAAGACCATTCAGAATGAGATACTTGACAGCCTGCTACAAATATACCATGAGTAGATAAGAACAGAAATTAGAAAAGCTTCCTTTGTAGCTGTCATGCCTAATGACACAACAGATGTTTCGGAACACACTCAAATGGTCCTTGTTCTACGGTACGTATTAAATAGATACATTTTTGGGGATTCTTTATTTTAGAAAATCAAACTGCAGTTGGCATATCAAAACGTATTTTAGAACAATTGGACATAATCTTTCAAGGAAATGGAAAAAAACTGGTAGCTCAGACATTTGATGGTGCAAAAAAGCAGGAGTTAGAGCAAAAAAAAAACAGTTTTAATAATGCACATTTCATTCACTGTTATGCACATCAACTTAATTTAATAATGATAAATGCAGCAAGTACTACACGAAACGCAAGAATTTTTTTTCTCTAACATTCTGGCTATTCCAACATTCTTCTCAAGATCAGCACAATGTGTGTCCATTCTCAAAAAACATATGGATGTCATCATTCCACGTCCACCCTCTACAAGGTGGAATTTCAACATACGGACCATGAACAGAGTTCATGAAAATTTGCAGCCTTTAATAAACTTCCTTACAGAAACTCAGTCACATTAAATGCAGATCAAACTATTTAGAAGCAACAGGAATTTTAAAATAGCTGACTGATGATAATTTCATGTTTGGGTTAGAGCTTTTTCATCAGATTATGCCTCATGTTTAAATAGTTTACAACCAACAATCTCTAGAACTTAGTGTGTTTAAAGTTAATGAATATATAACACATTTCCAACTGCTATTTTAGAATTTAGAAACTCAAAGTACTGTGAGAACACTTCAAAGACACTCATGGCAGAAGTTAAGGAAGTGTGTGACTATATAGGTATTGATATAATTGACAGATATTCTTCCACTAAACACTTAGTAGCTGCTAAATTGTTCAACAAAATTGCTTCACTAGATTTAAGAGTGAGCATCCCACAAAAGATATAATACTGACCACTGAAGTTTATCCCATGATTGACAAAGAAAAGCTTGAAACTGAACTAAAAGTATTCTATTGTGGGACTGATATTCATGAATATTGAAAATTAACTGAGCTGCTAAAATTTATCTTGGAAAATAATCTAGATGATGTTTTAGTGAAATTACGAAATTGATAAAAATAATTTTGACTATTCCCATGACTACATCAGAGGCAGAGCGCTGCTTTTCAACATTGAAAAGAATAAAAACTTTTTTAAGGAGCACTATGAATTCGGAAAAACTAAATGCGATTGCAGTACTTTCAATGGAGAAAAATTTCTTCAATTGTCATCCAGAGATCAAGGAGAAAATTATTGACCTTTTTGCGCAAATTAAAACAAGAAGAATGGATTTCATTTTTAAATGAATAGATTAAGCCTGAACTATAACAATTTAAGTTAAAGTAAGTAAAATATGTTTGGTTTTTTTTGTTAAGATTTTATCAAGTTCCTGAATAAATTTTCTTTTTATAGATTTTTTTTTACTTTTACACAATTTCAAAACAAAGGATAAAAAATTTCTTGAGCAGCACCCCCACTAATTTTAGCTACGAACCGCCACTGAAGACGTGATGTGCGTGCACTACACACATACGCACACACACGCATACAAACACAAACATAAGTTTATATGTTACATACCATTCGTGAATTGCCCAGTTCATGAATCGGGCAAATTTCAGCCCATTTGGTGAAACGGCCTCTCTTGACCATTTCACGAACTGGTAAAAAAAAATTCAGTTCATTAATTGTGCAGCACTTGTGCTATCCAGTTAATGAAATGGGCATTGGGCAGCTCCGATCAATACTCTTTTCATGAACTGGACAAGTATTTTCCTGATCTGTGGAATGGACAAGCGGAGAACAGGTCAGGTATATACATACATACATACATACATACATACATACATACATACATACATACATACATACATACATACATACATACATACAACATATATGAACCCTGCTCGACTCTCTGGTTCATAACGGGTGAATAAAATTGAATTATAGGCAGCCCAATTTATCTTGTTTATGGCTGTGCATGTACCGTTTAAAATAAAGCAACCCCAAAAATTTAAACTTCTCGTTGTGGTCTGACTAAAGTGTAGACGGCCCACCAAGCCCCATTGCTAGCTTTGCAATTACAACCTGAATTGTAGACAAGCTACTAAGCACTATTCTTAGCTTTGTAATTACAACCTGAATTGTAGACAGGCTACCAAGCACTATTCTTAGCTTTGTAATTACAACCTGAATTGTAGACAGGCTACTAAGCACTATTCTTAGCTTTGTAATTACAACCTGAATTGTAGAAAGGCTACCAAGCACTATTCTTAGCTTTGTAATTACAACCTGAATTGTAGACAGCCAATAAAGTGCTATTGTTAGCTTTAAATTTACACCCTGAAATGTAGACAGCCTGCCAAGCCTCTTTGTTAGCTGTACAATTACATCCTGAAATGTAGAGAGCCCGCCAATCCCCATTGTTAGCTGTGCAATTACACCCTCAAATGTAGACAGCCTGCCAAGCCTCATTCTTAGCTGTGCAATTACAACCTGAAATTAAAACAGCCCACCAGGACCTATTGTTAGCTGTGCAATTACACCCTCAAATGTAGACAGCTCGCCAAGCCTCATTCTAGGCTGTGAAATTACACCCTCAAATGTAGACAGCCCGCCAAGCCTCATTGTTTGCTGTGAAATTACAGCCTCAAATGTAGACAACCCGCCAATCCTCATTCTTAGCTGTGCAATTACAGCTTCAAATGTAGACAGCCCACCAAGCCTCATTGTTATCTGTGCAATTACATCCTGAAATGTAGACAGCCCACCAATCCCCATTGTTTTCTGTGCAATTATAGCCTGAATTGTAGACAGCCAGCCAAGCCCTATTGTTAACTGCAATTACACCCTCAAATGTAGACAGCCCTCCAAGCCTCATTGTTATCTGTGCAATTACAGCCTGAATTGTAGACAGCCAGCCAAGCCCTATTTTTAACTGTGCAATTACACCCTCAAATGTAGACAGCCCGCCAAGCCTCATTGTTAGCTGTGCAATTACATCCTGAAATGTAGACAGCCCGCCAATCCTCATTCTTAGCTGTGCAATTACAGCCTAAATTGTAGACACCCAGCCAAGCCCTATTGTTAACTGTGCAATTACATCCTGAATTGTAGACAGTCCACCAAATCTCATTATTTATTACTCACCCCTAGATTGAATTGAAATTGAACATCCATTCCGTAAACTAAATAAATCTCACATTAAAAATCCCCAATGAAAGATTAAGAATTGGTCATTGATTTGATCCAAAAACATAATCTACTAATCTCTATTGTATTTTATTTAGTCAATGTGTCTCTCTAATAGTATACTCTCTAGTTCGTGTGGATCGCTGTCTAAATAATAATATTCACATGAAGGAGTTTATGCTAGAGCTACGATCAACATAGATTCATTAACTCCATTCAGATATCGCTGCGCTTTTAGTGGAATTGAAGTAGGTCCACGTTGAAATGATTGATCGTATACATTTGTATAACTTGGCATTTCATGGTCATTAAACATCCCTATCTGTTAAAATATGCTCCTTTGTGTATCCAGGGAATGAAATGATTAATATGTTTGAAAATAAGTTTGGTGATATTAAGGTTGATTCACACTGATAGGACTGTGCGAAGACTGTGCTGGGACTGTGTCGTGCTGCCAACAATCTCGAACAAGTCATTCCCATAAGAGTTACCTTGTAAGACCGTTTTTGATTCACACTCATAGGACTGTGTTCAGGCCGTGCTGTGACTGTGTCGTCTTGGATCGTTTCAAAAGTGATTTCCCAAGGTCACAGTCCAGCACGGTACGAACACAGTCCCAGCACAGTCCTATCAGTGTGAATATAGATGATGTCGCCCTAATGTCATCTTAGTGTCGTTTCACCTACTTCGGCTTCTTTCGGCAAGCGGCGAACCTCCACGAAGCTTCTTATTTACAATCTGACAGTGAGTGCGGAACATTCCAACATTGTTAACACAACTGTGTTCAGTAAGCCAAAACTATGGATGAAGAAAACTTAATGATGTTGGCTTAGGAGTATGAATGATTGTATAATTCGCAGCATAAAAATTATGATAATAATCTCACTAATGAAAATATTTGGAAGGAGATAGCTGACAAACTGAATGCAAGGGGTTTCTGTAAGTTTTCCAACTTCGGGACACTCATACTAAAATATTTGTGAAACTTTTGATGGTCATCTCTGATTCGCCAAAATATATTGTGGAATTCTCCTTCTTCTCTTGCTCTAAACAAATTGTAAACTCAGTATTTTCTTCGTTTTCTCCTCTTTTTATCAAGTGAAATAAGATAAAGCCAACATGCAACAATCACATTTTCCTCTGATCTATGTCTACAATTGCCGATGAGCAAAACAGTAGCGCTAACAGCACAGTCTCAGCACAGTCTCATCAGTGTGAATGGTAGCGACACGACACGACACAGTACCAGCACAGTCCTACTAGTGTGAATGGTAGCGACACGACACAGTACCAGCACGACCTGAGCACAGTCCTACCAGTGTGAATCAAACTTTAATCTTCTTCTATGTCTTACAAACCTATTCGGGCTATCATCATACTTACACTAATGGAGTATAAGCGAGAAGTATACACTTATATTTTTTCCTTTCCTAATTCATTAGTAAATATTATACAGTATGTTAAAGGATTCATAACTTTAGGGACGTGTAGAATTCATTAAAATTAGTAAGAATGCCTTAGTAGCCAGGTTCGCAAACCAACTCAGTCACACAGAGATACAGGCAATAATAAGTCGAGGAGCACCAATCACATACCCCCCCCCCTCCCCCACACCATCGACATTAATATTTTGATCCGGCCTCATGGTGTAGTGTTCAGTGCGCCTGTATATGAATCTAGGGGTCCCGGGTTCGATCCCCAGCTGGTCCGGTGGATATTTTTCTCTTTGAGGGAAATATCCCAACGGTCGAAAGGGGTTGATAAATTAGGCTTAACCTAGGTTTAAGACTCCCATTGGCTCCCATATACATATATCCAATATCATCACATTATCTAATTGTGGGCAAGTGTAGACAACCTCCATAGATGTAGCCTGAGCAACATTCTGGGCCACCAGAGCGGGTAGTAGTCTAAGCTCCATATATAAGGCGACTGAACTGAATGTCATGTCTCTTACGGTCATTAATACCATTTGCTTTAAAAAACAGTATTTGGACTTTTTATACAGATTTACAGAAATAATTAATTTATACGTATTCAATGTATGAATTATCACACACCAGCGAGTTGAACACGGTTGTCGGATAACTAAAATGAAGCAAAGTATTTTTTTAAAGAGCACGCAACAATCTTGATTCTAAAATATTAAATTTGTGTAAAAATGAAAAGACAACATGCAAAACTCAATTTTTAGTGATACAATAATACATTTGTACCATATAAATACAACCTTTCATTTCTTATCTTGGTTTTGGTTACTAGCTTATTGGGCGACAAAATTGCTTGTGCATATATGTAAGTTGTTTTGTGGACCTAGA
Source organism: Timema poppense (assembly GCA_902141375.1). NCBI lineage: Eukaryota > Metazoa > Arthropoda > Insecta > Phasmatodea > Timematidae > Timema > Timema poppense. The sequence goes on from CABFOV010001245.1 coordinate 42,050, forward strand.
CTTAGGGACTGTGCTTAAATTGCGTAAGGCTTTTTTTATACGATTTTCAACCACCGTACCCCTCACATAAGGGACCATAAGATTGTCCCTCCCTTTCTTCCATATATCTTAAAGAGATTTTTTATGATTTTGGGATTTTCATCCAATTATTTTAAGATATTAAGAATATAATATTTAGAACATTTTAACTGCAGTAAAATTAGTTTTAACGCATCATAAGTAAATTAAATATAAGCTTAATTTTTAAATTAATACATTTATTTTCTTACAATAAAAACTATTTAATTTTTTGTTTCTCTATAAAGATTTATAAAAAGAACCTTGCGAAAGATGGATTATGCACCGCCCCCCCACGTAAGAAAATACTTAACTCCCTTCTCCACCCAAAAATATCCTTACGTAATTTAAGGACGCCCCCATACCAAGAAATGTGTGTGGGTGTGTACATACCGTTTCTTTCAAGTGATATCAAGTTAGCGCCTGGAGATGACTGCAACCCGCGCACTATTACCGTCAATATGGTAGCCGCGTTTTTAGGATGCCATCCCCCTTCACTCACACAAGAGAGAAATTATTATTAGAGATGGCGCGTGCTATTCCCCCTACTTGCCTCGTGCTCTATTAAAATCGTCGTATCTTTTGGAATTCGAGTAATATATACTGGTAGTGAGAAGAGAAGGTATTCTTATTATTTCTCTTAGAGGGCCGCATGAGAGAACACCGAGAAACTTTGCAGACGTTTATAAATATACAGTTATTTATTAAGGGATATGTTGTGTTCACCATTAGGCAAAAGTTCTGACAGTTAAAAAGTTTAAATTTCAAGTTTAAATTATGTATTAAAAATTGTGTGAAACTTAAATTAAAACCCTATAAAAATATCCCCCATTATATTAAAATGTTCTGTTGCTACCTTATCACAACATGACTTTATTTAATAGAGGAAGACTAGATCTTGGTTTCTAACCTTTATCTTTGATTTAAAAATTACACATTCTAGCGAAGATCGTTGATGAATCCAAACAAAATTAAAGTATACCTTTTAACTCGTTAGAAACCTTCTGATAATTTCCGCCTACATTTTATTGAAAACTATAGTTAAAAATATCAAACAACTAATTAAATAATTCGGAATTTTTAAATGTATGTAACGCGTCTCAAATCTCTACAATACATCCCTCTTCTAGGGGCTTTTAAAGCAGCTGAGTTATTTAAAGTTAGATGCTGTGCTTAGGTTAAATATTAACACGAGTTGGGGCATACTATGGTAAATAAAACGTTTTCATTTTGGCCATATTTCTATATAAACATACATAAAGTCTTTTCACGGTAGGAATTGTTTTCTGAAAGCCCCTTTTCCCTACAAGAAATCTATTATATAGTAGGATATTGGTAGGAAAAAGGACCTTTCAGAGAGTAATTCCTTCCATGAATGGAGTATACTTGTAAACATAGTTTAAAAGTTGAATTTTTCCCTTCTGAAAAGAACACAAATCACATATTTTGGTTGATCATTAAGATCTAATTGACAGGGGAAAAAGGTAACCCTTATCCGAGATTAAAATGGATCTTTGTATATCGGATGATATAATTAATTAGAGATGGTTACGACACAAATTGTAGTAATATTAATTAAATAACCAAGCTATTGCAGTTGTTAGTTACAGTTAGAGCCACATCTAAATATCATAGTTTTGAAAATGAGTAATCGAATCTGGGACCTTTGGCTTAATATGCCAATAATCTTACCACTTAAACTTACCACTATAACTTTCCCGCACCCTTCATTTTAAACACCTAGATTAATATTCACGACCTGGTCTCATGGACCATATTGCATTTAAATATTAAGTTAAAACGAAATCTAAAAGTTAGTTTGGACTTGAGCCTCAGGTACTGTACTGTACTTTACATTCAATCAGACAAATAGATTGACAGAATTGTAAGGCCCAGTCGTCAATATTCATGATAAAATACTTTCTACAAATGCAAGGATATACGCGAGTAACATTTATCACTTTTGGCCAATTTTTTTTCTCCAGGTCCCTTTTATCCACTATTTTCAAAAATTTCACTTTATTCACTTATTAAAGTTAAGATATGTTTTTCAATATCAAGTATTTTTCTAGGAAGACTATCATAATTTAGTAAGTTTAATTGTAGATTAATTGATAGTAATCAAAACTGCATACAAACTGCACACAGAATCCATCAAATATGCCTGGGAGAAAATAAATTAGAAAAAGGTAAAAGAAAATGAATGCATTAAAAAAAATTATAGTTTTGAAAAATTCACAAAGTTTGTCAAACATTTCTGGACATAAGATGAACAAAAACTGAGGTAATATATATTTAAAAAGAAAAAAACGCAGGAATGCAAATAAATTGTTCACAGATGCAAATGAAGCTTTACAGAATAATAATGATTTTCAGACTAGTGTTTGCTAAGTAGGCCTACAAAAAGAAAGGAACATATTAAATAGGAAACAAACAACTTTCAAAATAAACTTTAAGAACTTAAACACGCTTTGAATAATCTCAATATTTTATCCATAAGAACCTAAATTATAAAACAATTTTATTTTTAAAATCATTTGAATAAAAGTCAAGTCGGAACACATTGCTGGTTCGTTTTGTAAAATATTATTTGAAACTTGGATATGAAAATGTGAGTTTTAATAGTTGATATTTTTACAAAATATTTGAATCATTATTAATTATGAAATTTATTATATTTTGTGAATAGTTATACTTATTAAAGAAAAAAAATACGATGGCACAGCTAAAATGACGTGAAACAATTTCATTCATTTTAGCTGTGTCATAGAATTATTATTTTTTTAAGCATTTTCAAAACGTAATAATTAATATTAATTAACACTTTTACTTCCTTACTAGCTTAGAGGTAGAGAAAGTATTGCGATCGTCAAAAAAATCGAACTCGATATTTTGATGGATCTCGACGTTTTATGACCCCCCGAATCAGAAGGAGTGGATTTTGAATTTCCGTCTCTCTGTCGGTCTGTACCTCCGACTAGAGCCTAAACTATTTTACCAATTGGGTTAGAACTTGATATATAAGGTTTTCATAGGGTCGCCGCGAGTTTTTTTTTAATTGGATATAAAACCCTAAAATTTAGGGTAGCTTACGATATAATGAACAAAATTACACTTTTAGACATAGAGGTTATGATCTGTGACTACAGATCGGTACTTTAGGCATAGACAAGCCAACTACTTCCTCTGAAAGTTGCTTCTGACACTCAGAGCTAGTAGTTCAAGGCAAACAAGGGAGCTGCAGCTTACGATATGAAATTACTTATTGCAAATATGTAGGTCTATTTATAAAACAAATCTTTTATTTGAAACATATTTTTATAAAACCAATAACTTTCAAGCTCTACTCAATCATATATATATATATAAACTTTTTGAACACTAAAGGTAAAGTATTGCAACCGTAAAAAATTTTTTAACCCGAAATAATGTTGGTGGATGTCGACGTTTCATGACCCCCCGAACCCTAAAAAGTATTTTTTGTAATGCCATTTCTCTGTGTGTCTGTTTAACCCTCAAATTAAGAGTAGATTAATAAAGGACGAAAAGAGAAAACAGATTTTCTCAAAATAGGATTTAACGATTTTGATTGAAATTCGTATCTAGGCGTTGATTAAGATTATAAATAAAATGGTTATTTCCATTTTCCTATAAAAATGAATTTGAGTGTATTTTACAGAAGCGGAATTTCTGTATATCCACAAATATTTGAGATTTTAAATAACTTATCATTGCAAAATTGTAGTACTATTAAAAATAAAAAAATTAGATTTGAAATATATTTTTATAAAACCTAAATTTCTTTGAGATACAGGCAAATACTTTGATACAATTTTGTGACAGAGATACTTCTTAAGTTTTAACGTATTAATTCTGTAACGCCATAGAGTAATTAAATATAAGTCTCTCAAAAAGTTTGTTATTTTCCCTTCATTTTAGACTCAATAGTCACTATTTACATTTGTTATTGCTCAAAATTTATAAATTAGGAATTGAATAGCATTGCGATAACATAAAGATGTGAAACACCTAATAAAATGTTAAAATTTTAGTATGAAGTGTTGACCCTTGTGGACCCAAAATCGATCATTTTTATTGGTCCAAACATACAAATGAGGACATTCTTTAAAAATAAAACTATAAAATTTAAAACCTGGAATTAAAGGATGTTTTACGTAAGTATAATGCAATGTATGTTTGGGTTTGCTAGTGTATATTATCTCGTTTCACATATATTACGCGTTTTGAGTAAATATCTCCATTTTTAAACAATAGAGCGAGATAGTTCGTGCGGAGTTCCGTACCATTTATTTTAGTATGTTTTACGAAAAGTTATTTTATAGAGGACTTTTTTTCATGATGACTTTGTTGTCATTTTAGTCACTTAATGCTCCTTTCAGTCGTTTTTTTTCTTCTTTTACTAGACCAGGTCACTTTTATCACTTATTTGAGATCACCTCAGCTATATGATAAAGTAAAATCACATTCTAAGCTTCACTAAGATCACTTAAGTAAGACGAAGCGTGGGCTGGATGTACTGTACTTTATGAGATCATTTAAGATGCACAATGGAACCCATACTATTCAACAATGGCTGCTTCGTGGGGACCCCCTCTGACAAACGTCCATTGCCATACTGCATTGAATGAACGACAGTTTAACTTAGGCTACGATCACAATGGGTGCAAGCTTGTACGGCTGCATTCACAATGTTTGCAAGCTTACACGGCTGCGTTCACGATGGATGCAATGCGGTTATACTACCTCTAAAATACTTCCTTCTTCAACCTTTCCTCATCAGAGTAACTATAATATGGGCGTATAGCCTAAACAGATATAAAGACGTGGTGATTTAAAATTGAGATAAAATATGTCAGAATATTGATGAATCGAAAGTCAAAGAACGATGTTTTTAATAGATATATTTTTGTTTGTATTTGTTTGTTTATAGTGAAATATGTGTTCGCATTAAAACATCAATACAAAATATATACACTCAAAATTATTGTCAAAACTCACACAAGCCCTGAAGGACCTTCGTGGGCCAGCAACAAGTGATACAAAGAAACATCACAAAGATAAAACGTGGCACGCTTTCGGGCCGATAACACACGAACTTCCTTTGGTTAAGGATGGGAAAATTACAGTCGGGACTGAACACAACTAGAATATTAACCATTTAAACAACTTATCTTGGGTTGAAGAATTCCAATCGCTCCTACTTTACGTTCTAATAAAGCTAAAAAATAAACTACCAAAATGCAGGTGTTCAGTCGCGAGTGAATCACCCTGAAAGTCTCACCTCATAGCACATTTTGGCTTAGAAAGCCTCAACAAAAAATAAAACCTATAACTTAACCAAAAAGGCTCCCTCCAAGTACTAGGGTGAACCGTTACAGAAAGAAGTATAGCAAGGAATGCTTAACCAATGGCCGGACTAACCTCTAAGTGGCCCTACGCGGGTATGAACCCCGGTATGACAGTAGCCCCTCAACACCCGTACTCGGCGATATGGTGTCTTAACCCACGTATCTCCCAAAATTGACAGCGTGATCCTCCTTGGTTCGATGGCGGGTTGTCAACAGCCCAGTTAACTCCTAGCCAGATCTACCATGAGGAATGTTGACACTCTGTTTAAGTTGTCAAAGCATAATATGTTCTATTGTTTACTAACTAATCTAAACACTTTGAAATACTCGTTTTGTCACGCAATTCACAACAGAACAAATGTTAAAACGAACGCTTCAATATATGCCGTGTCGATTACATGACGTTCAATTATATTGGAGACCGGATTTTTGATAAAACTTTGATATATCGCTTTGATCGCATTTCTAATATTTTAATTAAACTTAGGGGAGCCCAAACTTTTCAAACCAAAGTAGCTGCCCTTTCATCATAAAGAATACATGCTGGGGCTCTCCTACAGTATTTTTTTCCACTTATATTAACAACAGTTAAATTTTAAAAGATTAGAAAAAACAGAAAACCGCAAATGTTCTGGGCTTGCCTTTGGCAAACGTATTTTATTTATATTTGAAGACAAAATTGACAGTCCTTATTACTTATTTTATATCATAGTTTGAAAATTAAATAAATAATTTTCTGAAATCATCTAATGAAACCTGAGATAGCTACGGCGTAGCCCAAGGGCTAAGCGGAGTACAGTTTGAAATAAATGTTACGGGACTTCGCACGGACTTTCTCGCTCTATTGTTTAAAAACAGAGATATTTACTCAAAATTTTTAATATAATATACACTAGCGAACCCGATAACAAATTGCGCTACACATACGTAAAACTTTTTTGACTCACGGTTTTATATTTTATAATTCTATTTTTAAAAATTAACGTCTTCATTTGTATATTTGGACCAATAGAAAATATCGATATTGGGGTCCCCAAGGGTGTACACTACATGTTAAAATTTTGATTTACAGTTAAAATTTTATGTATTTATTAGGGGATGCACATCTTATCGTTATCGTGTTACTACTAAATTTATCTTTTATAAATTTTGACCAATAAAATAGTTACTTATTGACTATTGAGTCTAAAAAGAGAGAGATCATTGAGGTACCAGGGGTGGATCCAGGAAAGGGGTATTTAAAGTCACTACTAGATTTATTGTCACGTAATACTATCTCACTAACAGATTTAATTTTTTAAATTGTTATTGATAATATTAGGACTTAAGACAAACACTCTAAGTATTAAAGGGGTGAAAATAGGCATTAATGAAACTACCCAAATTTATGTTGCGTGCATCTCACCTTGTTGCACAAACTTTGCTTAGGTTTAAATCTACTTTATCATTTTATTATTACTATTTCACCGATCAGTAGTTAATAAATATCCTTAAAATAATTTAATTTTAAATAACGTGCTTTAAACAAAATCTTTGAATAATACAACACACATAAGGTGTCAGTATGGTTTAGTGGTAAACTTTCGATTTAGAATGAGCAATAACTAGCTATACTATGGATTATAATTAAAATTTGATTGATTGTTGATATTTTTATTATTTAATTATAATAAATTTCAATACTTAACGCAAATATCGAGTTATTCCCTTCATTAGAGGATTATTCTCAAGTTTAGCGTTAAACTGAAAAAATGCTTAAGGATTTACTCTCAAATTTTGAAATATTTTTATGTCCAAATTCCTAGAGGTGCCTCCCACCCCTCCTCCCTGACCCGATCCCGGTGGGAGCACCCACGTCCCCACCCCTCCCCTCACGAGAGTCATGGATTCGCCCTTGTGCTGTACAAACATTTCCCTTAAAAGGTTAAAGGAAAAACAACATCAACTTCTTGAAAAACTTACTTATTTGCTTACTCTATGGTATTAGAGAATTATTGCGTTTGAACTTAAGAAGTATCTTCACAACTAAAGCTCACAAAATTGTATTTATATATTTGCCAGTATGTCCGAAACTATTGGTTTTATAAAAAATATATTTCAAATAAAAGTGTTTTAATTTTAATTGTACTAAAATTTTACAATTATAAGTTATTTAGTATCTCAAATAATTGCGGAGATATTAAAATTTTTGCTTCTGTAAGGAACCCTAAATTCATTTTCATGGAAAAATGAAAAAAAAATATTTCTATATAATTTTAATCAATGCCTAGATATAAATTTTAATTAAAATAGTTATAGCCGATTTTGAAAAAATAGAATTTTTCTCTTTTCACCCCTTAGTAAACTGCTCTTAATTTTAAGGTTAGAGAGATACACAGACAGACGGCATTGCAAGAATAACTTTTTAGAGTTGGGGGGGGGGTGACAGGGGGGGTAATGAAACGTTGACATCGATCAACATCTCGGAATAGATTTTTTTGACGGCTGTAATACTTTACTTTAAAGTGTTGGAAATTTAATATATATATACATATGCGTATAACTTAAAAGTATTGGTTTTATAAAAGTATTTTCAAGTAAAAGATATTTATTATAAATTGGTGTACATGTATGCTATGATAATTAATTTTATATGTCAAAGACTTACAGAGATAAAATTAAAAATTAAAATTTACGGATCAGACCGGAATCCTTGAAGTCATTTTGATGAAAATTTGAGAGTAGCCATTTGGTTTGTAATATTGATCAAAGCATAGAAATGAAATTTAATAAAAATCGTTAAAGCTGATTTTGATACACATAATTTTTTCTCTTTTTCTCCCTTAAGGAAACTACCCTTAATTTTAGGGTTGGATATATAATTCCAAATATTCCTTGGGGCAACCCTATGGAAACCCTAGATACCAAGTTTTAGCCCAATCGGTAATATAGTTTAGGCTCTAGTATGAGGTAAAAATAGACAGACGGAAATTCAAAAACTACTTTTTTAGATCTGGGAGGATGGAGCCCTCCCTCGGGTGTCATGAAACGTCAACATTCATCAACTTATCGAGTTGATTTTTTTGATGATCGCAATACTTTCTCTACCTGTAAGATAGCGAGAAAGTATAAAGGCTGAACTAGACGACATTTCATTGGGATTTCACAAGACATTAATTTCAGACCCACTGCAGGCGTAAACGTATTCATTATTTTATGTTTTCCGTTAAAAATAACTATGTTATAACACTTCTTAATAAATATTTTGGCTGATGCCAGACTCACAACCAACTTATACAACGTAACGTTCACTTGACTTTCACGTAACTTTCACTTAATGTAAAGTAATTAGTGTGTGGTCAGAATTTACCCAAATTAACGTAACAGCTCAAGGAAAACACAGACAATGAATAAAGGATTATTTGAAAATAAGCTATTCACTAGAATAAAAACCAATCTGTTAAGGCCTATTAGGCTTTTTAAGTAGTTGCAATAGAAGCTTCACTGGATGAACAAAATAAAGTATAACAAGACTCAACAGTCTATAACTTTTTAGAGTGCACGAGACGTAGTAAAACTATACCAAAGAAGTCATCCGAATTCCATAAAAAATAAAATAACGAAGTACTAAATAGCCTTGTTGGCGTGGATAGCACAATGAATGGCTGCCTAGAACACGTGGTAGACTACCCTTCACTTGACATCCACGTAACGTGAAAATTATCCCTTGGGCAGTTTTAAGTTAAGTGGGTGTCAAATGTACGTTAAGTTAACTGCATCATGATGGATTCCGTTTAAAAACGTGAGAAGAACCTTTTCGTTACGTTATGTTAACATCCATTTTATAGGGATCCGGGCATTATTATGGACAGTAATTTCTCTTTTGGACTTGTGCTGCCATATTTGAGGAAATTTAAGAACTAAATTACATTAGCAAAGCAATATTTTTTCAATATAAAATGTAATTAATAACCATACATTTTAAATTAAACATATTTACCATAAACAATTAATTAAATAATGTGTGTTTACATGTTTTAAATCCGCCTCGGTGGCGTAGTTGGCTAACGCGCTTGTCGTGTTGAGCTCGACTGCTGAGGACTGGGAGATCGAGGTTCGAATCTCAGTTGGGTGAACTGGGAGTAGTTTTTCCTAAATGGTTTTCCACTCTCTCTCTCTCTCCACGCAAATGCGGGTTCACTTCTTCTAATTCAACCTTCCCAATTCCTAATCCATTAGCGTAATTAGTACTTGAAGCGTATAATCTGAACGGGTAGTAAGAGGCGATGCTAAATAAATACATGTTTAAAAAAACAAGGTCAAAGAGATTACGTAAAAAAACAAACTAGGAAGTAGTTCACTAAATATTTTATCTATATGTTACGATTACATTTAAATTAACTTTTACTTGATTATGAAGCATATTCTTTATTTGACTTTTTTGTTTGTTATTCTAGGTCTGAATAGTTTCTTGAATGTTTATATATATTCCAGATTTGTCCGGTAATATTTTTTTAATACGTCCTATCCATCTTATATAAAATATTTAGGGAATCTTTTATGATCGAGAAGAAAAGAGATACATTACTAATAAAAAGTAGGGTTGAGCTTTTAGTTTAAAAAATCCACACGATAACCTAATTTAAGATCTAGCATAAAAAATAGTAGGCCTATCCGATTCTTCAACAAGACGTCTCCCTTAAAGACGTTGCGTAAGTCACGTGACATCAAACAATCGATAATTGACGAAACGTTAAAAGTACAGGTATCGTCAAAATAAATGTCCCCCTTCATCATTTCTTGAATCTGATGTTAAAATGAGTCAAAATAGCAACAAAAAAAAATATTAAAAACAAAATTGTGTGTACGCAATAGATTAGACACATGGGGGAAAGGAAGAAAATGCTATCGAACGATCACTCTATTATATTTGCCTGCTAACACGTTTTATGTACAGGAGGAAGCGGAAGACATGAGATTAACTAACCAAAATAAAAACTTATTGTGTAATAAGTTTTATTCATTAGAGTAAAGCTATATTTTTATATTTTTGTTACTACGAGCCAATGTTTTAGCAGGGCTAGTATTACCACAACGCAAAATGAATTTGAGACCATTAGCAGAAAGACGCTTGAATTTGCGTCAAATGTTATTATGGCCAACCACTTTACGAAAGCAAAGTCCTTACGAGCGCAAATATTTTCCTAGTAGAATGACTCTTAAGTTGCTCAGACATTTTACTTTTATTTAGTTAGCGTTACGAGGTTATGTATGATAGGTTTTGTAATTTATTAGGTGTTTTGTGTTACTTGATTTAAACTTGCCATCTCATTAGCCCAATATAATAATCTCAAAACTGTTTGTGTGTTTTTCACATAATCTAACTTTTAATAGGCCTATATCATAATGTAAGCCAATAAGGGGGATAGTACACTTTCACTGAATGCTTAAAATATATTTTCTTTGAAACACAATACTATCAAAATTCATTATTATTCACCATCAACACACTGATAATTTGGACATTCCAATATTAAGATTAGTTGTTTGTAGGTTTGATAGTAGTTTGGGGTTAGTTAGGCTTCAACATATTTGGAATTTTAGTAATATGTTGAGCCATCTCATGGGGAAGCATTTACCAAGCCTTTAGTCTCTTTGATCTAATTTTCCAATAGTGGGGAGGTTGGTATTTGAATCCTAGTTGGCTGTATGAGTGGTTTTATTCTTCTTAAGGTTTTCCCAATCTCCCTTTACACAAATTCGAATTCTATAACTCAACCTTTTATCATTTAAGTATACCTTGTTATGGTAAAACAAATGGACATACAGTTGTCTAAAATGTTCAGTGTAAACACTATTTTTGAGAGTTTTTGAACGCTTTCATCAACTTTAAATAACTAGTTTTATTTTCTAAGATCATCACACAACATATTTGTTTTAATCTTGAACGTGAGAACCTTTTCGACAATGTAAATTAACCAAATTAGCACATACTAGGCCAATGTATGTTCAAGTTGAGTACCGCATAGACAGGAGATTTTCTTTATCTAACCTCAACTCCATCAAACAAAATAAAATTTAAAACATCTTACTGTGAGCCTATAGGCTTATCCTTATACGCCCACTTTTGACTTGACAAAATCGATAACGGGTTTAAAATAGGCCTACTAAGAAAGCAAAAATATGAAATATTAATTTACTGTTTGAAAAATGTTGTGGTTGAGAAAAGTTGTACAAGGCAAATATTTTGTGTTATGAAATAAAGTGTTTTTAATTAAAATAGGCCTAAATATAAGGCTAAGTCTACATTATAAACTGTTGAAATAATTTTTAGGAAATTGAATATGACACACCTGTTCTAGTATCAAGCAGCTTATGGTGCCCATTTAAGTAGGCGACGCCTTTAAAGCCATAACACCATCACAATCGTGTATATTTAAAGAGCATATTAGCAAGTGACCTCCAGCTTCAAGATAGAGGGTGACACTAATTATAACCTTCACAAAAGAGTACATTAGTGAGTGTCCCATCCTCCAGCTACAAGATAAGGTAGCACTAATTATAACTTTCACAAAAGAGTACATTAGTGAGTGTCCCAACCTCCAGCTTCAAGATAAGGTGGCACTAATTATAACCTTCACAAAGAAGTACATTAGTGAGTGTCCCATCCTCCAGCTACAAGATAAGGTGGCACTAATTATAACTTTCACAAAAGAGTACATTAGTGATTGTCTCAACCTCCAGCTACAAGATAAGGTGGCACTAATTATAAACTTCACAAAGGAGTACATTAGTGAGTGTCCCAACCTCCAGCTACAAGATAAGGTGGCAAATAATTATAAACTTCACAAAGGAGTACATTAGTGAGTGTCCCATCCTCCAGCTACAAGATAAGGTGGCACTAATTATAATCTTCACAAAAGAGTACATTAGTGAGTGTCCCATCCTCCAGCTACAAGATAAGGTGGCAATAATTATAACTTTCACAAAAGAGTACATTAATGAGTGTCTCAACCTCCAGCTACAAGATAATGTGGCACTAATTATAACGTTCACAAAAGAGTACATTAGTGAGTGTCCCAACCTCCAGCTACAAGATAAGGTGGCACTAATTATAACGTTCACAAAAGAGTACATTAGTGAGTGTCCCGACCTCCAGCTACAAGATAAGGTGGCACTAATTAAAACCTTCTCAAAAGAGTACATTAGAGAGTGTCTCAACCTCCAGTTTAAAAATAAGGTGACACTATTTAAATTCTTCTCAAAAAAGTACATTAGAGTGTGTCCTAACCTCCAGCTTCAAAATAAGGTGACACTAATTAAAATCTTCTCGAAAGAGTACATAAGGGACTGTCCCAACCTCCAACCTCAAGATTGGAGGTGAATGAAACTCAAACGTCTCGCCAGGGCGCGTGAGGGCGACGCTTTCACTACGCTCGATATTTTCTACGAGGAAGAGGAGTAGGAGGCGAGGCATTTCCCCCCTCCCCTCTTACTCCTCTTCAGCGTCCGTCATTTTCTCCCCTTTCAGATGCCGGCCATACTTTTCTTACATGGCTCAATAAGTCCCCACATTCCCTGTGCTCGCCATGACCAAACTGAGGAAAAGAAGACGCTTCTTTAGAGAAAGTTTCTTACTTTATAATATAGATAAATTATTGTAATCGTGAAATATTTGACCTTGTCGTTTTTTATGCCCCCGAACACTCAAAAATATGGGTGTTACAGTTATATCTGTGGCAGTTTAATAATGACTGATTTTTGAAAATTCAATTATTTTTTTTAACGGTTAGAACAACTTTTTGTTTAAAATGGATGTGTGAGTCTTACCTTACATGAAAGGAAAAAAAAGTGTGTTTGTCAACAAGAGTTTTTAGGACTATATTTGGTTCAAAAAACTCCTGGGGAGCGGACGATGAGTTACATACTCTGCACTCTTCACAAGGCATTGTTAGGATAGTTAAGTCTCGCATATTAGGATGGGAAGGATATGCAGTGAGAATGGGAGAATATAGAACCTTGTTCAGGATCCTGACTGGCGAACCCAATGGGAAGAGAACATTGATAAGACCGAGACGCAGATGTGAGAATAACATTAAAGTGGACCTGAAATATGTAGGGTGTAATGGGGTGGACTGGATATAACTATCTCATGATAGGGATAAGTGGCGTACTTTTGTAAGTGCTTCAATGCACTTTTAAGGCCTTAATGTCATATAGTACCTTAAGTTTTAAAAAAATTATTAAAATTAAATGAACTAATTATATTTCTAAATAGAAAACAGCTAAATATTTGTTAATACTAAGAATATATTTTTTAAATTATTAACAACATAATCACTTCTATAATTTTATGACATTCGTGGTAGCTTTGTCGGCGAGTGACTATGATATTTGCATATGAGCTTCCGAAAATATCAAGAGAACAGGACAGGAAGAAGAGATAATAATTTCGCCCACATCGATCAAGAGAGGAAGGAGGAGGTTTCACACTTATATTTGATTTATCTATCACTCTTTGTTATTAATGAAACAAATAGCCGAAAGTATTGTTAATGCATTTTAGTGTGGATAGTCCCTCATAGATATCATATTCTATAGTTTCGGCTATTTGTTTCATTAATATATGCAATCCTGTACAATTATATATATAATTGTCGAATGGCTGGAAATAGGCCAACTACCGAGTCGCTAATGGCTGCGTTGTCTGATGGCTGGGATCTTTGATAATCACATGTTTATAAGCTGACGACTTCCGCACGTCCATCTTAGACTCTGCCTTAAACTATGAGTGAAGAATGACCATAGGCACGGGACGAATCCTGGATAGCTCAGTGGTAAGAGCATTGGCGTACTATACCGAAGGTCCCGGGTTCGATTCCCGTGTCCAGGTGTCATTTTTCAATTTTCAGAATATGATAACTCTTTGTTATGTTTTATCCCACCGATATTACTATTACTATTAATACTTAGCGTAATTCATGGGATGTGTGGTTTTCCTATCTTATACAGAATACAACTGGGGAGCTTATTTTAAGTTTTGTCAAGGGCACATGATACACTTGCACTAGCCCTGAATTTAACAAAACATATTAAGGATACAGGGGAAAAAAGGGGAAGTCACACTACACACATTTTCCAAGACAACATCTTCGGTGGCCACATGGCCTAACGCGTGACTTTCGCAATAGACTGGACTGCCAATGACGGGTAGATCGAGGTTCGAGTCTCAGTCGGGTGTACGCAGGATGGTTTTTCCAAAATGGTTTTCTACTCTCCCTCCACGAAAATTTGGCTACACTTTCTCTAAATATAACTCACACCTCCACTAAGGGGGGTATTATGATCGAAAGAACAAGTACAAGGCATACAATACTTTATTGAACATATTATAAGTTACAAACAAATTAAGTTACACTCTGATGAGTGTCGTGGTGAATTCTCTGAGTATACAACATTATATAAAAAACATTGAACAAGTGGCAGAGAAAGCAAACTATAATAAACAATTAATTAGGTTAATCATTAATAGCCCCCTTTTAAACTAATACTAATAATTTGTGTTACAAACATCAGGCTGCCTGATTCACTGGGTTAATACCTATATTAATGGAGCTTTATGAGGGGACTAACACAGACTGTCACCATTGAGTAGTGAATTCCTACCCAAAAAAAAGGGGGGGGAACTAGGCACCTTTCATAGATTCAAAGGTTTTAAACAGGCAACTCCTGCATTACAATACGTTAACTTTAAACTTATTAAGATTAATACTCATAATAGACCAACTCGTAAGTGGATAGCTAGAACAAGTCAGTACACCATCCAATTAATTATAATGTAAACTCATATAGCTCTATTTCTACAATATAAGCCTGCCCGGATGCCAGGCGACTACATTTATATTGTTTTTAGCCCATATGAGCTCGTCTATCAACTGCGAGAACGTCAAAGCCATGAGTAGAGGCAACTAAGAAGATCCCATACATTATGGATAAATAAGTCCCAATTAGGACTGCACTGATAATACAATAACTTCACGAAAATGCCCTCTATCAAAACTTGATAGAAATGTAGACACTAGAACACTGCCACATTCATTTGAAGTATCTTAAGGATCCCTTATAAGTGGTTTAAAATACTAACATTTACAAGTGCCTTGAGAGGCCTATCTCGAAAACTTTTGGCAAACAAGAAAATTTGGGAGTGCTCTTAAGTAAGACGAACACGAGGCAATTGACTTGGGCAAAGGCCTAATTAGGACGGGAACACAAAATAGCTAACCCCTAGTTTTTTGGCGCTGGCGTTCCCCTAGTTAAAAAGGGAGACTGAGTGTCTCAAGTTTCCAAAGGACATCTTTGGAGTTGTTAGGTTCAGCACACAAAATGATGAACTACAAGGAGTCAACCCGCCTCTGTGGCGTAGTTGGCTAACGCGCTTGTCGTGTTGAGCTCGACTGCTGAGGACGGGGAGATCGAGGTTCGAATCTCGGTCGGGTGAACTGGGGGGTAGGGGGGGTGTTTACTAAATGGTTTTCCACTCTCCCTCCACGCGAATGCGGGTTCACTTCCTCTAATTCAACCTTCCCAATTCCTAATCCATTAGCGTAATTAGTACTTAAAGCGTATAACCCGAACAGGTAGTAAGACACGGTGCTAAATATATATATATATATATATACAAGGAGTTACTACGCGACAATTACCTAATGCCTAACTCAGATTAGTAGGTGTCCTTAAGCCAGTAAACTGTGTTCACACCTAATGCAGCTAACATATCTTTCTGACCACACTAGCCAGCTGTTGAAGCGACTTGAAACACAACAGGTCAAACCAGACCAACAAGGCTTACATCGCCATAATAAATAAGTTTTGTTCGGAGGGAACCAAATGGCCCGCAGTTAAGTTACAGGTATAATTAGAAATTAAGATCAGTTATATATTAATAACTATCTAACAAAGCTATAAACATAGCTATGTCGTTAAGCGACGGATTACTACAATGTAGAGCTACGCCAACTTCTTGGCTTAGGTAAACAAATAACTGTCATAAATTGACTTGTAGATAGTACTCCGAAATCCCTAGTGGTATTATAAGACAAGTACACAAATTAACGGACCATCTCTCTAAGTTGAATAGTCAGACCACGAAGTTCCCTGGTTGTTTATCCTTCATGTGGCGGGGTGATACCTGGCGCTGATCCTGGCCACGGTTGAGTCCATCGCCATTACGTCGTGTTTAGTAGATACCTCTTGTAACTGGTTGTTAACGAAGAAAAACAAAGCTTTTAATATGTACTGAAGCGTAGTGAATTTAGTTCTGTGCCTATTTTAGGCGATACATCATGTTAAATTGACACTTGACTAGGAAAGGAAGAGAAGGGGAATCGACCAATCACGTCACAGAGAAACAGCGTTCGAAGAGGTGAATACCTTAAGTGGGTCTCGACGCATGCGCGGAGAGCAAATGATGAGAGAGTAAAAGAAGGGGAATCGACCAATCACGTCACAGAGAAACAGCGTTCGAAGAGGTGGATACCGGAAGTGGGTCTCGACGCATGCGCGGAGAGCAAATGATGAGAGAGTAAAACTTGAAACGATTTATTTCAATATTTTTCCGGGAATTACCATTCCAGTAGATTTAAATGTAACCCCATCAACAACTATCAAACAAAACACCGACCGCATTGGCCTGGCCATGGTAGGTCGAACCCGTTCCACTGTTCTTACAGACTCAATATTTTCTTTGTTGGAAGTTGAGATGATCGAGTGTGTGAGCTAATCCCTACTAGCCCAGCACAAATATAACCATCCAAATACCTAAAACCATTGGCGTGATTAGTGCTTAAGTGTATAGACCTTACGGGTAGAAAGACATGGTGCAAGAAAAAATATATATTCTAGGATAACAGCTTTTATACGTCAAACTCCCCGACTACCCCAGAAAATATTTTTTTTAATCGATTTAAATATTATGGAGTTCTGTCTAGTAGTAATAATAATAATAATAATATTAGTAGTACTTGACACCGCGTATTACTATCCGTTAGAGTTATACGCTTATGTACTAAATGCGCTAATGGGTTAGGAATGCGTCAGGTTGAATATAAAGGAATTGAATCAGCATTTGCGTGGAGACAGAGTGGAAATATTTAGGAAAAACCTCCCCCAGTCCACCCGAGTGAGATCCGAAACTCTATCTCCCCGTCATCGGCAGTCCAACTCAACACCAAACTAACGCATATGATAACTACGCCACCGAGGCGGGTACAGATTCCTCTTTAAGTAATTATTTAAAGTGCATTAGAAAGGTCTCATGAGTGTCTAACAGATGGCAGCATTAACTCAATTTGAGGTAAAATTGGACTCACCCAATCTTTCCCCTGTATCCTCAATATCTTATAGCTAGTAGAGCTTGGTCTTACGTCCCGTATTCCTTAGAGATACGTGCATGGCAGTTACGGAAACACTGAGCTGATGGGTTCTCGCTGCGTCAATCCAATTAGTTTATTTATGTGTCATTTTTGTTACAGGCCGAACGGAGCACTTCACTTTCGAGAACACAAAGACTGACGTTACAGAGCTGGCGTTGTCATTCTATTCGGGACTGTTCGCTTACAATGGCTGGTAAGGGTTAACTCCCCCTGCAGTCTCTTTGTATTGCTGGTATTCAGGGATTGAATTAAACTAGTCGTCGTAAACAGGACAAGAATCGATCAAGTCACCTTTCTTGTCTGTACAAATCACAGGGCTTGTAGAAAATTCCAGTGACATTGTTGATACCTTATATGATTGTTGTGCAAGTGTACACAACAATATTCTATTTTTAGATACCCCAATCACTTTTTTTATGATATCGGAAACATCTTGTCAAAATATTCAAAGATTAACGGTAATTATATTTCTAGTTGGCTCAACATAGAAACAATTTTATTTGGCAGTTCAAAAGGATAACTTTTATCAATTTAGCGGTTGAAAAAGGTAATTTTTATTTAATTGTTGTTGGATATAGGAACAACCTTATTCGTCAGTTCAAAAAATTAGCTTTTATTTAGTTTTATAGACATTTCGTCATAGGAATTTATCTATTTTGTATTTCAAAAAGTAACTGTTATTTAGTTGTTTTTTTTAGTCTATATGTTTAATCACTATGCATATTCAATAGCTTAATTTGTTTGCTAGAATCTAGAAGTAATGAAGGAAATTAATATACATGCATACAATTGGTTATAAATTTCAATACACAAATTATGTATACCTTTTATTTCTTCTGGCCCACCCATCGACGAATTTTGTAATTTCTACATGGCAGAATTTTTTTTTCAGAACCACCTTTATCACAGAGAGATGAATTTTGTAACCATCCCCATTGAGAAAATAAAAACTTTATAAATATCCCCTACCACCCTACCTACCTACCTACCGAAAAATTACAAATTTTTCAACCATTCCTATTCTTTAAGACAAATTTTGCAACCAATCCTAATTACAGAAAGACGAGTTTCGTAACAACTCATATTGCAGATACACAAGTTATGCAGTCATCACTATTGATGGAAGACAAATTTTGTGACCAGCTCTATTGCAGAAAGGAAAAAAAAAAATACTGTAGAAAGACAAATTATGTACCCTACCTTATTGAAGGAAAATGTATTTTGTAATTACCCATATTGCAGGAATACGAATTTCATTACCAACATTATTTCAGAAAGATAAATTCTGTACATTCCTTAATGCATTAAGTACGAATTTCATAACGCCTACAATATATATTTTTTTAAATGTTGTACCATCCCTACTACATAAATGTGATTTTTATAATCACCCCTTTTACTTTTATAAACTTTATCCAACCACCAAATAACTTTAGATTAAGTCTTGTAATTAATTTGAATTTTAAACTTAAAATCAGGTACCTAACTATTAAAAATATCATAAATAAAGTTTTGGAAACAACCTTCACTGAAAATAATTAGATGCTTTTTTGTCTCTTGTATTTTTAAATGATAATATTATTATTAAATGTTTATTTATAGCTTGTTAGGCTTTGAGATAAATTATATTATATGGCTTGAGTCTTTAAGATAAGGTTTTTTTTCATTTTTTTTCTTTTCTTTTTACTTCCAGTTATCTTTTGTAGGGGTTTTGGCTCCACTGTCTTAACTCAACAAGCACAATTTAATAAGTCTACCGAACTAAGAGGATTGTTAGAGCTCTGGATAAAGTGTTTTAGTTCAAAAATTGGTCATGTGATAGTTGAGAGGAATTCTTACAACTCAAAGAGACTTTTAATCATATTGATTAAATAGTAAGAATTTAGTATAAAAATACATTTTCTATTCACCGGCTCTATTAACTAATTTATGGAAACCTAAAAATCGTTCATAATTTATTTAAAATATTTATAAAGTTTGTTTTGTTTGTATTTAAACATATCCATGTGACTTTTCAAAATAAAATAAAGTTGGCACATATTATTCTCTTGCTCTGAGCATCTTAACTGTATTGTTAGTGAGGGCAGACAGAAGATTTATCTGATGTTCTTATAACAAACTCTAATTAAAAGTATTTACTGAAGATTTTCATTCAATAATTATTATTTAGGTTACTGATATTTGTATCAAGTTTTTTTCAGAAATATAATTAATTTGTTTTTCAAAAATAATCTAGTTTATATAGTATTAGTTCAGTAACAATTAGTTGCAATTTGTCATATCACAGATTCTCTAACATAGAGTATCTAAAACATCTTATTATGATGTAGATTTTAAAAACACATCATTAATTGAATTAGACAACTTTTTTGACAACTACTTTTTCCATTTTCTTTTGTGACTTACAACTGATTAAAAAATAAAAAATAATATAAAAATATATACTGATTAAAAAATAAATAATAAAAAATTATATATATATATATAAAATTATATATATATATATATTGCCATTATATATATCCCTTTATAACATGGTTTTGATAGTAAAATTATTTTATGATTTCATCAGACCCTTTGAAAAAATTGTATACATCATCTTTAATAAAATTGTAGCATGTACTAGTTTTACTGAACACATTTATTGGATACATTTTTTGATACATTTTAGTTTATGCAAACATTTTACAAAGTAAAACTAATATTTACAAATAATTTAGAAGAACTCATATTATTAAAATGGAAATTCTAAAGTAAATAGTTCAAACTAAAAGGATTGCTCTTTCTAAATCTTTGATTTCAAAACACAAATGTGGATTAAACTGTCATTCGGAAGTGTACTTAAATCAATTCTCTGCTAAATGTAAGCTTAAGTATATACATAACTAAATTACTAAATCTAATATCAAGCCTGAATATCTACAAACACAACAACTACAAATTAGAAAATTATTTAGGAAAAGGAAAGTTTGACTAATAAAAAAAATCCAAAATTATCAAGGATTTGTTGTCAGAGTACACAAGTTTATAGAAAAATTAACAGGTTTTAGAATTAACAGTACATGATGTAACTAAGAACATGACTCAACTGTTACACAGGTTTATAAGCATGGGCACAGATTAGATAAAAAAAACGAACGACACATTTAACGATGGTACCAACCTAAACTAGAATATCCCTGCATAGAATTGCATATTTTAACAATTGTCAAGGTAACAATTAGTATAAAAAAAAGCTGGCATTATATTAATTATTGTGTTTATTTGACTGAGTGGAAATAAGCTCTTCTTCTTATGTTTCAAATGATCGCTTTTATGGTCAGTGTTCCTTGCTACAGATCCAAAGGCCCCGGGTTCGATCCCCGGCACTTCCAGATTTTATGTGAAGCAGTTAGTCTGGAACAAGGTCATCTCAGCCTCGTGAGGGTAAATGAGGAGCTACTTGAATAAATAGTTAGTGATTCCGGTCTAGAAAACTGATATTAACAGTTTGTTGTGCTGACCACATGCCTTCCTCTATCCACAAACGTTAGCATTATCATTGCTAATGGCAGCGCCCGCCCAAGTCTGTGTAGCCTATTTTTAGGTTTCAATTGGGAAAGGTCTGATATCATATCTTTTTTTTTTTATGTTGCATTGGTCAATTTTTTATTCAAGCCATATATTTTCCACTACCGGCTTGCTAGGCCGGTCATAGCTTCATGTGCCCTATAATATAACTTAAGACTAGGACAGGTACAACATCCAGTCCCCGGCCGTTAATTCATCACTGTGAAAAGAAAACCCATATTTCATCAATGATAAATTTTTCGCTAATGCCGGGAATCGAACCCGGGACCCTTAGCTCAATAGACAAACATGCTACTGACTCAGCTAAGGTGTTAGATTTTATCATATCTAAAACGACTATAATTTATATCATACTTGTTTTAATGTACACTCTGTTTGCCCTGTAAGGTATGGTAATCTTACCTTGATATATATCATTATGGCCCTATCTTATAAGCTGCACCATAGTGAAACCAGGCTAGGTTGGCTTGCATTGTTCATGGTAAATAAAGGAATACATTATATTAATATAAATGATATATTTAAAATTCTGTGTGCACTCCCCTGTAAAATACTAATCAGTGGTATACCTTTTCTCAGGAACTACCTTAATTTTATCATCGAGGAGCTGAAGGACCCAATCAAGAACCTGCCCCGGGCCATAGGGATCTCGTGCAGTCTGGTCACCTTCGTGTATGTAATGACCAACGTGGCATTCTACACCACGTTGTCACCCATCGAAGTCCTGGGTTCAGAGGCTGTAGCAGTCGTGAGTATTAACTTTTATATAATATATTTAATACAATTTCAGCCATGTATTAGCATGGGGACATGGCACTTTTGTTTATGGTGTCTTACAGTATAATCACAAGGGTCACAAGAAAAAATAAATCAGACAGATCTTGATGTATATATATATATATTTTTTTTTTTCAAACCCTACACAAACAAATATATATATATATATATTAAACTCCCATCCTATTTATATATTTTAATATTTTTTTTAATGCTATGCCTACTTAAATGTCAAATCTTTCAACAAAATTCATGTGACCAAAACTATTTTTTATATTCAAACACATTTAATTTCTTCTTTGTTACATTTTTTAAAATATTTAAAAACGATTTTAAATATAAGTTGTCCTCTATATTTTAACCAATAATTTATTGGATGACTGTTATTTGTTTTCTAAGATAATACTAACCCAAAGTCATTAGTTTTGTTTTATCAAAATACAATTAATGGATATTGAAAAAGTTTCTTTTTCATTTAAAAATAGATTTTCTAAGAAATAAACTACATTATTTATTGATAATTAATGTTGATATTATTTCACTTTAAAGTAATGCCGGGATCACGATCAACTTAACGTTAACTTAATGTAACTTAATGTAACTTAATGTAACATACACTTAAAGTTAACATAACTTATGTGTGATCACGATTCACTTAACTTAACGTAACAACTCGAACCAAACATATACATTCTCGAGTATAATCTGTGGTTTTGTACTATTTGTAAAGTGATGATCTGTGAATGTTTACAGTTTTCAATCAATATAATAAATATCTATTATTAATCTATTATTAAACTTTTTTGATAAATTTAGTTCCCTATTTTAGTTTAATTATTTTGTTTCAATGTCTGATCACTAGAACTTATGCTAAAGAGTAAACATTGGTCATAATACCAACAAATGAATTACTAAATAGCCCTGTTGATGTCACTCGCATAATGATTGGCTGGCTATATCACGTTATACCTTCAAGTAACGTAAAGTAAAGTAAAAGACCTCCCAAGACATCTCTTACGTTAAATTAACTGCAAGTCAACGTTAAGTTAAGTGCATCGTGATAGCTTCCATTTAAACACACGAGGAGGTCCTTTACGTTAAGTTACGTTAAGCTAACGTTAATTTGATCGTGATCCCGGCATAAAGTATGAATTGCACTCTATATAATGCAATGAAGCAGTGGTTTCCAGACTTTTCCATTTCTTGATGTCTTGAACCCCCCGAGGCCAATGACAATTTGTTGTGGCCCTTATAATTTCTGCCATCATATGAGATAAAACTAAAAACCTACCCAATGCACACATTTATAATATTCTAAGTGATACACTTCATATTAATAAAAGAAAAATGATGTTAAGTATGACAAAAAAAAAGTTTAAATATATAGTGAACAGCAAATATTTTTTATATGATGTGGAAATACAAATAAAATATAGCTTAGAAATCTAGATTTGTTTTGTAGACCTCTATAGGATACTTCTGAGAACCTTTTCATTAATAGATAATATGTCACACTTAGAAATCTGTTAACATGAAGCTTACTACAGTGTTGCTGATTGATCAATACTCACCATTTAAAAGAAAATTATTTCATGTATATTCAAATGCCTAGAAGTGCTAATTAATGATAAAATAAAATGTTGAGCTTGCCTGTAAACATTTTCAAGAATCATGAATGACATAAAATTTTCTGAGACTCGTTTTACTTGGCATCCTTATAGTTTCTGTACCAAATTTTGTTTAAATCACTGTATAGCCGACTTAGATGATATGGGCAATAATATGACTTAGTGTCTGCTAGAAAATTTAAGAACTAATAGTCAATCTACTCTAAATTTTCAAACGATTGGTGAAATAATTATATTTCTAATTTCATTACTTTTAGAGATGTCAAACATTCAAAAGTATAGGAAATATGTTAACCAAGTAAGATTATTTTTATTTTGATAAGAATATATTATAATCATATGTGTATCACAAAAGGTATATATATATATATAGGCCAATATATTATAGTGTATATATATATTAAAATGTATAGCTTATTGTCTAATTACTGTATATATATTTTTAATCATATTAGTTATCAAGTTAAACTATTTACAGTGTAAACACCATTTGAATACAGGTTAACTCGGGATTGGAACCAATTTTCCTGTTCACCAATTTTAACATGCTGAATGTAAGAAGTATCCCATATGGTTCTTTATATATTTTTTTAGCATCGAGTCTTGCTAACTGTTTGGGATATAAGCTTATGTACTAATTATGCTAATGATTTTAAGGATTAGGAAAGTTATATTCAGAGGAAGCATACTCGGATTTGCCTGTAGGGAGAGTTAAAAATATTTTTTTTAAGGACTACCTTCAGTACACCTGACCAAAATTCCAACTCAATCTCCCCGTCATTGGCAGTCTAGTCTACTACAAGAGTAACGCTTTAGATTATGCAGCCTTCGAAGCTGGTTTGTACTCTATTGTATTTGACTATATGAACCAGTGGCGTAAGCAGAGTTTATTTAAACCGTAACTGTGAATTGTTATCATCACTCAATAGAACACTCATTGGTCAAATATCAATGAACATATTCCTTCCATGTACAAAATTTAGAGCAGTAATTAATTATGATTGATCATCAAGGACTGAGGGAGAGAGAGAACATATCACAGGTATAGTTTCAGCATGCTCGGCCTACCCTGGCAACACACAATGACACACAAATGATATAAACAAATTATTATCGGAAAAAAAAATCTTTGTTTGGCAGACATTTGCTAATCAGCTCTATGGAGTGATGGCATGGACTATTCCAGTGTTTGTGGCTTTATCGACATTTGGAGCTGTAAATGGCATCCTTTTAACTTCTTCCAGGTAATAAGCATATATTTGTTACTCATATTCATGGTTCAAACTAATTTTAGATGAAAAATTTGCCACTGATTATAAAATTGTTTATGGCAACATATTGTTTAAGGCTGTTTTTGTCTCAGAGTATGTCAAACACCATGTTTAACTCAGATTTTTGGTCTATCCATAAATTGCTTTTAACTTTTTGGTGGTATTTTGTGATCATTTCGAAAGTGTTTCCAAGATATTTGTAGCAAATTTAAATTCAGCGCTAGAGGAAATGGTTATATTGTGCTATGCGGTTTAGCCAATCTTAAATCAAACATATGTCTGAGATATTATGTATATATTGGTTTTCTCATGAATGGACTTTTGGAGCACCTTTTGGAAAATACAAACACATTTTATGCCATTGGCATTGCTGTCTTTTGTTTGAAAATAGTTCCACACTCTATACTAGTATGCCTCCCTACTGTCGTTGTGGTAATAATTTTGGAAAAAAGCCATAAAATGGATTCAGAAATGTTAAAAAGAATTTAGTTTCAGACTTAACTTAAATAATGATTAAAGGTTGTTTAAGAACATCAAAATATTATTAATGATACACATGCTTATGAGGAGATATAGGTTAGTGTTCTGTTCATAAAAAAAAAGAGTTCAATAAACACAGTAAGAAACTTAGTTTAACTGTTTTTAAAATTTTACAATGCTCTGCGCTTCTAATTGGAGTAGTATATTCTAAACATATTTGTTGAAATTATGTACATAAAAAAAAATATCTAAATTTATTATATATATATATATGTGTGTTTTTGTTTTTTCAAGATTGTTCTATGCCGGCGCTTGTGAGGGTCAGATGCCTGAGATCCTGACAATGATACAGATCCACAGATTAACTCCTACTCCAGCTGTTCTTTGCATGGTGGGTTTGAAATTATATTAGCATCATGACAAAACAAACTCATTATTAAAACTATGGTACCAATAAACAAAGTATAATTATGTTAAAGTCAAAATTGATGATTTGGATTCATAAATGAGTGGATTTTACCAAACTTTACTTTATATAATATGTATCTATATGATGTTTAGTTTTTAACATTTTCTTTTTCTTTTTGTACAGGCACTGCTTTCAATGCTGTACCTGACTGTCTCCGATATATTTGCTCTCATTAACTATGTGGGTTTTGCAACTTGGGTAAGTTTAATTATTCCTCATTGGTGATCAAATAATAATTATTTTTGGTATAAGTAATTATAACAGCTCAAGACAGATTTTAGTTCAAGTTTTCTTCATTAACAAGCTGAAATCTTGCAAGTAGATGATTTTGAAAATTACTTAGTTTTTCAAAATAAAACTATAAAAATACATTATTCAGCACCGGTACATACAAAGTCACCAAGTTTTACAGCCTGTTCAATGTTTTTAATCGTAGTTCATACCATTATTTTTTAAATGCTAATATTTTCCAATGGTAATTTTTAAACAAATATTATAATAATTACCAATTTATGAAATTTATCTCAGATCAGTTTTTAATAAAATTAAATTTGAAAATAAATGCAAATTTTTGATATTACACAATCACTATTACATAGCAAATTACAGATATAGAGATTTATTCTCTAATTGTTTTAGGTTCAGAACGTGTTTTCTCTAATTTTAAATAACCTAGAGCTTATACCGTTAAACTGTTATTGGGATTTAAGGAAGATTCAGTCTAGATAACGTGTATAACACTGATTCTTTCAGCATGATAAATTTAAAAAAGAGTAGGGGCTATGTTCCTTTTCTTCAGATCTTAGTTTTTAAATCCATGGACATATTTATAATTTAATTATCAAACAGGAGAATATTTGAAAAGTTTGAATTTAAATGTATGTGATATTGTGGGTTTCAGCTAAGTATCGGGGTGGCAGTTCTGTGTTTACCGTGGCTAAGGTGGGCCCAACCCAATCTTCCTCGACCAATCAGAGTCAACTTGGCTTTCCCCATAGTATATATTGTGGCTAGTTTGTTTGTCACGATAGTCCCAATGATTGCAAGTCCAGTAGAGACAGGTGAGTGTTTATCGACTATGTGGGAATAAGTTAAGCCGCAATGAGCTCTAATCATAAAGAAGGCTAAATTCAACATTAGCTCTTAAAATATTCATATCCTCTAACCCTTAGTAGATATTTTATATCTAAGGACTAGATGATTCAAGATTAAAACCAAATTAAAGAAAACTAGATACACCTCAATTATTCATACCTTTTGAGTTAAAAAATAAATAAATAAATCTATGTCCGTATATATATAAATCTATGTGGATGTGTATACATAAATATATATATACACACACACACACACATACACATACACATACACACGTCTGGATTTGAGATAAAAAAATATATATATGAATGT
The DNA here is from genome assembly GCA_902141375.1 of Timema poppense. Lineage (NCBI taxonomy): Eukaryota > Metazoa > Arthropoda > Insecta > Phasmatodea > Timematidae > Timema > Timema poppense. Next base: position 69,491 of record CABFOV010001245.1, read on the forward strand.
TATATACACTTAGGTATATCTTATTTTGCATAGTATCTATATCTTTAAAGGTCCCATGCCTACCTATATCTATGGAAAAAAAATTGAGATTCAAGGTTTGACAAATTTAATACATTACCCTATGTATTTATTAAAATTTTTAACCTTTTCAATTTTTCTTTTCTTAGCTATAGCATGCCTAATAATGGTTTAGCTCCAGGGGTTCATGCTCTTAGCAAAAGCTTATGTCTAGTTGCTCCTGTGACTATTACAAAAACTATAAAAATACCTACTCTTTTATGCCCCTCATTTCACATAGTTCTAACTCCCCCTGGGATCTCAAAAGTGGTTGGGCGGTCCTTGTAGCTAACATATAGTCTTATTAATAAGAACCTCAAATAATGTGAAATATTTTTTACTGAATTGATTAAATGGTAGCCTCTAATTTTAAAATTACTCCTTGACTTCTTAGCGGAACTGTTTGTAACATTGGCTGAGAGTACTAACAGGCAGAGGTGTAGTCCCAAATATAACGGTGTTGGAGCTCATCATTTGTGGTGTGGAAAGGAGATAGGGGAGAAGTGGGGGTGCATGTAAACAATATTTCAACAAACACATACTTGCTTGTGTCTCTCTTTCATTATGGTTTAAAGGGACATATTATATCTATTGTAGCTATCATTAACTTGATTAACTTTCAACTACCATTAATTAAAGGTGACCTGGTGGTCTAGGGGTAAGGTGTCAGACTTCTGTGCTGGCGGCCGGGGTTCAATCCTCGGTCCCGGCACAGATTTATCTGATTACCAAACCCTTCCTTCACCTCTGACAAGACATCTTGTGAATGTGGGGAATGCCAGGCCTCCACCGTGGTTCGGAT
>CABFOV010001245.1:70410-93184 GCA_902141375.1 Timema poppense
AGGTGACCTGGTGGTCTAGGGGTAAGGTGTCAGACTTCTGTGCTGGCGGCCGGGGTTCAATCCTCGGTCCCGGCACAGATTTATCTGATTACCAAACCCTTCCTTCACCTCTGACAAGACATCTTGTGAATGTGAGGAATGCCAGGTCTCCACCGTGTTTCGGATTCCACGTTAAACTTTAGGTCCTCCATTTCATCTCACAATAACCCTACCATTACACATTAGCGTAAGTGCGTATAACCCGAACGAGTAGTAAGACGCGGTGCTAATAATAATAATAATACATTAATTAAAAATACAAGTTCCTTACATCTACATTTAAGGACTAGCTAGTCTAATTTTTAGAGAAATTTATATTGTGTGCTGTTAATCAGCCAGAAAACCATTCCAATCTCAAAACCAGTGCCGGAGCATTGATCCACTCACTACACCCCTTCTAATAGGCCAGTACCAAGCGTTGATTGATATACCAGCTCCAATTTTCTCTAAATGCTCACGTTTGACTACCAAGTTTTAAGTCACCAAGTTTCAAGTGTCATATTATCTGGCAGAATAAAGTTGTTTACACTTGTATAAAATCAGTAAATTGTACTAAGCGTGGATATTGGCTTTCTTTTCAAATAAAAAAGTATATTTTTATTTTATTTATATACTATATAAAGTAAAATTTTCATAGAAAAGAGCCTTTGTAGATGGATTTTCTGACAAGTTTGTAACACAATATTTCTTATATGCGTGAACCAGAAATTTACATACAATAATTGCGGCGCGCTAAGTTGGTTAATCATATGGTGGATAGTACTTGTAGAATAAAAGTTCAATTTGCTAATTGATAATTGCGGCCAATGCAAATACTTTTATTTAATTATTATCATAAATATATATGTGCAGGTGAAACTCACACTTACACATGAGAAACACTACCAGTGAAATAAAGTAAATTATAAATTATGTATGAAAATGGCATACGCACACACTCATATTCGAAAACAGCTCTTGGCCAAATTCCAATGAGAGATGCTTTCGATTTTACAAAATGTTGATTATTTTAAAAGTGTGCCCTGCAACCAATTAGAACATAGTTATGATTGCATTACCCAAAACTGGCCATACAGACAATTCCTGTGAACAACGGATGTCCTTCACCCTGCAAGGTGTGGTCACATAGTAACCTCAGGCTGACTATTTATAGTGTCTTGCAGATACATACCTACATTCCTCTTACAACAATTTATATTTTCAATAGTAGCTCATATTATTGGCATATAATAGTGAATGTTTCACGTTAATAGATTTTCCTTCACACATTCATATGTCATGTCTTGTGATCTGCAGATTTGACTTTTGATAGCTATTATCACTACTATATGTGGGTTGAATCCTATATTTCATCAATCAGAATCATAAATTGTATTTCGAATCTCACCCACCTCGGTAGCATAGTTAGCTAACGCTAGTGTTGAGCTAGACTTCTGAGGATTGGAAGATAGAGGTTAGAATCTCACTTAGGTGAATTGGAGGTGGTTTTTTCTAAATGGTTTTATACTCTTCTTCACGCAAATGTGAGTTCACTTCCTCTAGATTCAACCTTCCCAATTCCTAAGCCATTAGCGTAATTAGTACTTAAGTGTATTACCTGAACGATTAGAAAGAACTGATGCTAAGGTATTATTATTTATTATTATCATTATTATTATTATTTCGAATCTCAAATTTTGTTTAATGTACAATTTTGTTTTAAGTTAAAATTATTTGAAATGTAATTTAATAAAAGTTGTTCAGAGACTTGGTGCCATTGACAAATATTTTTTTTTGCTATGTGCAAATATAGCTTTATCTTAGTAAATTAATCATACCACTAGAATTTTTTTCCTTTTTTAAAATTCATTTTGATGTATCGGTACTTTAAAACATGGAAGTAAGTATAATTTCATATACTTGTAGCTTAAAATTGTCATCCGAAGATAAGGTCTTCATAATTACATTGGCTATAAAAATATACGCCTATATTTTTGAAAGAACTCTTCCTATGAAAATCTTATTTTAATTAAAGTTGTGTATATAACTCTATAAACACTATGTTATAGCTTAAAACCAATATTTTGACATTATTTCAATGTTCATCTATCACCAAGTGTGATATATTACAATGTATGTTGCAGGATATGGCTGCATTATGATCTTGACTTCGGTACCTGTCTACTTAATATTCATATCTTGGAAGAATAAGCCGAAAGTTGTTCAAAAGTTTTTTGGTAAGATATATAATGCTACTATCATACAATGTCCCACAGTGTGTGGGTACATTAATTATATAGAAAGTGTGTTTATATTTATTGAATATAATGTTAGATGGACACTAATAATTGTCAGCTTATATTAGAAATGTCTAACACGCATTTTATGAACCAAATGATTATAATAGCTTATTTTATAAGCGACAAAATGCCTAGAACCTCAAATAAAAGTAAAAGGGAATAAATATTACTATGGATACTAATTAATGCAAAATTTGTGATTAGGGTAGGAATAGAAACTACACATAATAATAGAAAACTTACCAAGCACAAAGATTCACTTAAAAACATCAAACAACACACAGAGAAATTTTGTCCTATTCTAGTAATGGTCGATAGGTTTATAACGTTTAGGTCACCGGTCATTATAACAACTAAGACACTATTGGCCAGTTTCATAATCAGACTTAGTACGCCTCAAGTGCTGCGCCATACTAAATACACGACATCACCTACCTAAAACAGAATGGAATGGGACAGTTTCAGAGAAGAAACTAGTCCATTTTATTCGAGTTTAGATATATAAGGTCTTGTATTTGGTATAGTATTGAACTTGAGGTATACTCATTCTTACTATGAAACTGGCCTTTTATATTTTCTAATAGTATAATATAAATTCCTAAAGACATTGCTTCAAGTTCTACAATTTTATTTCTATGATACATATAAAATGATGAAATATTTACCCTTTAGATAAATATTTATGATTTTATAAAGACCACTCAAGAGGATTCAGGAGGCCCAGGTCAATAGAATTTAAAGAGTCCACTTTCACAATAAATTTAAATCATCTTAATTTATGTAATTTCTTAATTTTTATTAAGATTATAAACTGTGACCATCAAAGGAAGATTGAAAAACATCCTTCAGCTACATTAACCATATTTTTACAATGCTGAGCACCTTTAAAATAGTCTAGATGGAAAAATCAATAAAATAAAAAAAACTGCTGCTTGTGGGCTTCCTAAAAGTGTGGGCTTAGGTAAAACAGTGTCATTTTATTCCCCTTCGAGTATGAAGAGTCTCCTTAACATCGACTAGACCTTTAACTGGTTCTTTGTTCAATATTTGTCTTTCTTAAAGACAGTCTCATACTATCTTTCTGTTCTAATTTATGCATTGCAAGAGAAGTTATCGATTGAATATTTATTAGATGGTTTATGATATTTCCAATCTTTGTATGTTAATAAATTGTCAAAAACACAAATAAAATATAACATTCAAATAAAGCCACATTTATCAAATTGGAGATTTAATTTTTAAGTGGATTGGAAAAGTACTCGATGTAAAAAAATGGCCAAATTTGGCCCAGATCTGGGTATATCTGGCCCAGATCTGGACCAGTTCTGGCCAGATATGATTTTTCCACACAGGCTTACATAAGGACCACTAAAGAGCCCATCTCATGATAGATTAAACAACAAATTAAATTATAGCTGAACCAGAGAATTTATCAAGTCGCAATCTGTGCACCCTTCATTTGAACATAGCAAAATTGAGATCACTTTGATAGTTTTTTCATTTTAAAATACAGTCAACTCTCGATAACTCATATTAAGGGGGTATCGGGGGTCTGTCTCATTTGCGAAAAGTCCATCTTATAGAGGGGAAATAAAAGTAGTGCCTAATGAATGAAAACTAATACTTTATCTAACGTAATATTATACTTTCATGTTATGAGGTAAACAATACACATCAGATAAGACACGTACACAAATATCACAGGTACTGGAATGGGAAAGGTTGAGGTTACAATAGGCCTAAAGTACTTGCAAATTTTCTGTATACTAGATACTGTATGTGTGGGGATGAGCTAGGAGGGGTAATATCGCTGCATTGCAAGCTCTCCACCAGCCCCCTGCATTACACTACTTTTATAACATGTTTAGCCTACCAGCATGTGGGTGGATTGTTACTATATCAAATTCTACTTTCGCAAAATTTTTCCTGAATTACCTGAAGTCTGAGTTATCGAGAGTTGAATGTATTTACTATTTCAATTATTTGTTTTAAAAACATGTGGTAAAACTGTTTTACTGATCTTACTGGTTTTTTGTAAGTGTTAAACAAAAAAACTGCTCCACTATGTGACCCCTTGTAAGTTGTTTTACCTACCTAAGTTAGATATTATCTGCGAATGGAGACCGGCTCTTAAGTGTTTTCTTCCATTTGTTCTCTACAAATATAGATTGGATGGATGAGCACAGCCTAACACAACTCATCTCGACAACATCATTCCATATTACAACACCATTATTATTTCATTATTCATTTATTTATACCTATTGCATGGTCATATTTCTATTATTTAGTTAGTTTTCCTTTATAAATAAAGCACAGCCACTTATTAAACTTAAGAATTTGCATTTGGTGAATAAAAACTAGCCAACATTTACATTAGTTTAAAAGTTATTAGTGTTGATAGTTTTAGTGAAGATAATCTTGAGAAATATGCCATTTTTTAATTTTTTGTTTTTGAAGTTCTAGAAATTTTTGTAGGTATTCTGATCCAAATTTGAGACTAAATACTATGTATAGAATATAGCTACTTGTTACTCATTTAGGGCATAACATTAAAGTGGGTACTTTATACTCATACTTTTATGATCTTAATTCTATTTGAATATTTAATTTGGAATTTGTAAATGAATATTAGAATAAAAGTTTTTAAGTGTGTAGTCATGAAAATTAAGGTTAGATTAGATTAATGTTTGTATTTCATGTATAATAGATATTTAAAATTAAAAAGTACAAATTTGATTTATCTATGTGTAAAAATGTCCATAAATAAAAAAACTGTATTTATTCTTGATTTTTAATTACTATCCATAAATCAAAGTAAAATTCTATAATTAATTTTTTTGAACTATTAGGTTTAGATAGCTCATTGTGTTGCCATTTAATTATAAAGTTATAGTTTTTTATGTACAATATTATATTTTCTTCAAGTTAACTAGTCTATATTATTTTGCATGGTATTTACCCCTGTATATTATTTATTTCCCTGTTTTGTTTTGTTTAACCTGTGAGTCGTTGATTGTTGTAATTTCAGGTGCGGCCACACATTGTCTTCAAAAGCTCATCATGGCTGTTCGACCCCAGTCAAAGGTTTCATTCTCATTTACTGCATTAATTTTATTACATGAGGACAAATCCATCTATTATGTAACACATTTTAACTAACAAAATTCCTTATTCATAACTGAGGTTTCATAAAGCAATGTTTCCAAAACTGGTACAGATACCTCCCCAGGGGTACACGAAGGATTTTATGGAGTATGCGATGTGCCACTAAGTTTTAATAATATGAACATATATTTTAATTATTTTAGTCTGATAAACAGCATATTGCATATTTTGATGCGATTTAATGGATTTTTATAGGCCTTTCTATCCTTAAATGATGGCTTTGAATCTTAGCTGGGTTTGCTGAGGTTGGTTTATCCTAAATGGTTTTTCACTCTTCCTCCATGCAAATCCGGGTAAATTTCCTCATTCTAACTTCCTCTTCTATACCCTATTAGTGTAATTAAATATGGGTATCAAATATGCATAGCAAGTAAAAATCAAAACCAGATTATATTTACTTAATTTCATAAAATAATCATTTACCTTCAATAACGTAAAGGAAGATAGTTTTAGTTGTGTTATTAAATACATGGAATGTCCTAATGTATTTGCACTGCCAATCACTCTATCTTCCCATTGTTTTGATTACCATTTGAGGGATATTTTTGAATCACTTTATGTTAGATTTTTTTTCATTTATTAAGACAATAAGTTGATATTTATTGATAGAAATAAAATCTCAAAATCATATTTTTAGATGAAAACTTTGGATGCAGTTGATTGCCTAATTGATTATAAGAATGTGTCATTATATATATTTTTACATTCATGATATGTGAGGAGAAGATTAGTAGTCATGAGGAGAAACAGGATAAAGAATAAAGTTATCCGGGAAAGAGTGGGAGTACATAAGATAGTAGAGAAAGCAAGACTGAGATGGTATGGGTATGTAAGGAGAATGAAGAAGGAGGGTATGTTAAAGAGAATGATAGAAATGAAGTATGTAAGAACATTACCAAGTCCAAAAAAGATATAGGAGGAGCAGATAACAAAAATTGTGCGAGTAGGAGAAGAAAGGAGACAATTAAAGAAAGAAGAATGGTGGAAGGATAGAAAAAGCTAGAGGCATTTTATTGAACTGACCCCGCCACTGGCTTGAAACAGTTGATGGCGCTGATGATGATGGGAATATCTATTGTTTATGGAGTGCTAAATAGAGGAACACAAATTTTAAGACATTTTTTAGTATAGGCTACTTATTTGGTATATTTTTTAAGCTTTGTATATTATGACTTTTTCAAAAATTATATTATGACACATTTTGAATGTATGAATTATTTTTATGGAAAGAAAAAACACCGAGATTTAATTTACTTTTAAGATGTCATGATGGGTTAAACCAAGATATATAAATAAAACCCTGATTATTCTAGCCTGTTATAATAATTCCTAGAAACTATTTACTATGATAAATATTATGGGAAGGTAGACTGTGAGGTTTTATTTTTTTATCTTTTCACATGCCTCTGCTGCTCTAATTCTCTGCCAGCAAATTAAGTTGTATTTATTTAAACTAATTATTGTTGAATGGTAAAGTTGGGTGTCTATATTATTTTGTTGAGATATCTCAAATTCAAGCAATCATCCCAACATATACTAATCAATGGTAATGTTTGGTGAGTGAGTATTATTTTTTTATCAATACATAAATAATTAAGGTTATATGGATATATCTTAAATACATGAATAATGAAGGATGTATGGATACATCTTTATTTCAATTGATATTTCAGCTGCTTAACACCAATGGAGCCATTAAAGTGTCTGAAACCGCTCTTAAAAGTCAGTTCTGAATCACTTTCTAGTCACAAAGAGAGGCTACATTTCCACACCATTAAAATCTTGTTAAATGTTATAAATTTGTTTTTATTCGACTAACTGTTCAAGGCTCTACCCAGATGCTTGTGCGTGCATCCCAACAAAATTAATTTTTTAACTATTTAAAGTAGACATTGATCCTTTAAAATCTTTGAATCTTCGACTCTCTTTAATCCTTAAGCATAAGTGAGATTTGAGCATTTATATATATATATATCACTGGTATTGAATATATAACTAGCTATTATGATCCTTACTTGGGGCTTATTCCAACATGTCTATTGAATAAAGCTAAAAGGTCATATCTCCCAAATATAATCCCAGTAAGAACCTGTAACCAACTATTCTGTTAGATAATTTGGCAAATTGTATTTTTAAATCACTGTGAACAATTAAACATTTTATTTATTAGAGAGAACAGTTTACATGCACAGTCTTAACAAGTTTTCCTTTATTTAGAAACATTACCTGCTTTACCGCTACTGCTTTCTTTTTCCGTGAATCCTATATCTTCAGCCTTCATCTGGATTTAAACCATATTCTTTCAGAGGAGTTTTTTTCTCTCTCTACAATATCTTAAATTTATTAACCAATTGGTCCACAGTCGAGGTCTTGTATAGTTGAGTGTATTGTATATGCAGTCTTACAAAGAAAGTTAGATAATACATTCCCAAATCCCAATCTATTTAAGGGTGAAAGAAAATATTTGAAGCCAAATCAAAGCAATGAATCAGGAAGATATATGACAAATGCCCTGAATAAATAAAATACCCATATTCAAGATTTTAATGTACAGACAAACTGATTTAAAGGTTTTTTCAAATATTTGTAAATATTTATTTGTACTTAATGAAATATTACAGAGGTTTTCAAAGTTGATTTTCCTGATTTGAAGAAAAATAAAATTTTATAAAAAATTCCCAAGACCAGATTGAAGTTTGACTATTTTATGAAAGAAAATGTGGTACACATGTAAATAGCTTAAAATACTGAATATCATTTAAAAAAAAGTTTTGTTGCACAACTGAACATGAATTTAATATATAATGGTCTAGGACAGAGGTTCTCAAACTATTTTTACATCGTACCCCTTGGCTGTGACTAAAAGTTAAGTGTACTCCCAAGATAAGAAATTTCAAAATGACAAGCTTAGAAAAAATATGTGTACATGGTAAATTATTGATCTATTTAATCTATCAAGGGAAAAATCTATAATCAAAATATTTCGAATGTTACAGAACTATTTAGAAAATCCTACTGTTTTAACCTTAAAATTATCTCTTATTGAGAATCGTTGTGATCAGTTAAAAAACACAATTCTACTGTAAAAAGTCTGTAGAAAAGTTGTATTCATTTTCTTCACAAATTTATTCAAAAATTAAGAAAAAAGTAAACTTAAACACAATATTTTTAGATCAAAATTTTAGTCACAATTCTGGAGCTGATATATTATGTATCTCAAAGTTTTTCAGTGAGAGGGTTGTGGCTGCATGGCTTGCACAACTTTTTAATGTCTGGTTGTCCAGTTGACATTTTCAAACGGAGGCCAGCTCTAAATTTAGCCTATTGCGGTACTTATTTTTTAGGTACACTCTGGATGAAAAACAACTCTCTCAGAGATATGTTTTTGGTAAAGGTATCATAAACTTGATTGCACGGTCAGTGATATGAGGAAACCCCGTTCAGTCTTTGCAACCAAAATCTGCCCAAGATGTTTTCTTGAGACTGGAATTGAGGGTTTCATCACAGGACAGTTCAATAATTTCTTCTTTTTCTTTAGTTGAAAAGAATTATGTTAGACTGGAGTCTTCCAATGCAGAAAAAGGGTCTCACATCCAGAAGTAGAGGTTTGAAAATTCTCAGAAATTGCTTTCCAACCGAGAGAAAATAGGGGGAAAGGAGGGGTGAAAATATCTAGATAATGGTAACTGCCAACAATTAAGGTTTCCCCTAAGTCCCTTGTCATTTTGGCCACTTTCTCTTGAGAGCTGCTCATGTACCCACAAAAAGGTGCCCACATACCTCGGGGGGTATGCCTATCCCAGTTTGAGAACCACTGGTCTAGGCTGATGAATCACATGCACATAGCAACATGTGATTCCATTATTGCTGATTGTTGTAGTGTCAACATTAATTTGTAATTTATATAACATAAAAAATGTATGATGATTAAATATAAGTGTATATTTTAGTGTTCAATATTTTTATCGGCAAAGTTTGGTAGTTAACAAAATTGAAGCTTTTTTTTATTTCAAAGCAAAGTTAAGCTTAAAAATGAGTTGATTGTCATGCATATCCTAAAATATTATATTTTTATCCAGCAGTTAGTATATAAATTAATTTTTAGCTGTATATATTTTTTAGCTGTATATATTTAGCTGTATATATTTTAAATTTCAAAGTTGGTTATTCGCTAATTTTTATCCGACCTAATTATTGAGTGATTAAAAATCACATTTTGAGAGAGGATGTAATATGAGCAATTCTCTAACTTATTGTTTTATTGTATAGTCTCATTTATGTTGTTACTGAGTTAAATTGATTTTATGTTCACAGTAGCGACAACCCGTGTCTTGCAGAAGATTATTATGGCAGTGGGCACTAAAAAGCCAGCTCAAGTGTGAGTCAACACTAAAACCGCTGCCCTTGTCTGAAGAGAGAACATATTGTCACATTGGACCAAACAAAACTCATTTTGGTTATGTTGTTCACAAAAAGTTCGTGTTTTATACTACATTTTTATTATGTGCTAAGAACACATTTTATTTCACATTGTGTGTCACAGAGAAGAACAATAAATATAGCTAACCAATTATTAGCTATTTCAAAAACAATTAAGTTGTGTTTGTTTTAACAATAAGTTATGCTCAATTTAGGAAGCCAGATTATATAAAATACAGGGACTATTAATGGCACATTAATAAAAACATGTTTTAATTCATCACTTTTATGTCAATGTGTGTGGCTGACTATCTATAACTTATCCTAATTAGTTCTAGACAAAACAAAGTATATAAAATACAAATCATTTAGCCTATAGTGAAAAAGGAAAACATAAAATTTAACGATGAAATCTTTTTACCCAATCGTGAATCAAACTCAGGAACATTCTATATGTAGACGGGCATTATATGGAACTATTTAAGGTTACAGACAAAAAAACTACGATATAACATTGGCATGTGTAAAATAGAAAGCGAACAATATTTTATTGCAATCATGTCCTATGCTAATTAAATTTAATGGACTTAAGCAACATTTTGTTTGTTAAAAAAAATTAAAAACTTTAGATTCATTAGCAAAAAGATTATTTGTAAAAAAATATATTATAGATCAATTCGCGTTTGCTGGAATCCAAATTATATGATAGTTTTGATTTTTGCATTTATGAATTTTTTTAATAAACATAATTTAGAACTAACCATTTATATTTTCAAATTAATGATTTTTAATTATGCCTTTTGATTTTTAAGATCACCAAAGTATAAAATCATATACAATACAGAATAGTAGGATTTAAAAAAAATTGGTTCTTACAGCCCATAATCATTTTAAATTAGTCTTATTATATAGGAATGGGGCAGTTAAGATTTTAATGAAATGTACCTACAGTTGTCATGAAGTAGAGTGGTAAACTATTTTGGATAAAACACAGTAAAATATACCCAGCTTTAATATCACCAGAAAATTAAAAGATTAGCTTAACCTGTGCCCACTAATGTTGGAGAGCGAATATTATAAATTAATATGAGTATTTACTGCCTTTAAAATTTTAACAAAAATTTGAGATTTTTGAGAAATTTGTTATTTGAGAGTTCAGCATAAATCAAAATTCGATCCCTGAAAAAATGGTTAAATAGGTTTTTGTTTCAGTTGCCTGTAAACCTTTTCATTAGCTAGATCATTGCCGAGTGTGTCCAGTTTATATAATAGGTTTTATTAACTGAAAAATTTGTCTATCCGAACAACCTCTGGTCCCAATTAGTTTGGTTGATTGATGTCCCGCTGCAGGGGTTTTCAACCTTTTAAGTTTCAAGGGCCAAAGTTTCTGTATTTCGTTGGCTTATGGGACGCAATACTGTACCGAAAATATTAGGATTGAACACTCAATACAGTAAAGGGCCTACCTATTATTTTTACTTTGGCGTTCCGAGTGTCTCAGCGGTGATGAGTGAATGCGAACACTGACTATGTTCAAACACACCCAAAATTATACTCTATCCCTTGTCTATTAGAGTACCGTAGTCATTTGACAGTTTAAGATAAATTTGTACAAAAATGTAATATATTTCTTCAGGTATGAAGCAAAGAAAGTTAAAATATGTATTTTTTTATTATGTAAAATTTAAATCTGCATTTATCATTTTTTCTCTGGAAATAATTTTATAATTTTAATCAACCGGCAGGCTGCAAAAAATGTTAGGGTGGGCCACAAGTAAAGCGTGAGTTTGAGGATCTCTGTTCTATTGTATTTAAAACCAATTAAAATAAAAAAATTAAACATTCAATTTAAATCCAAGAAAAAAAATTAGCACAAAACAGCTGGATTTAATTTACATTGAAACAAGGGTATTAGAGGAAGGCCCACACACTTAAAAGAAAATGTAGGCCAAGAAGTTCATGACTAAAACACAACAGAGTAATTTTTAAGATACATTACTTGAAGATTAAAATTTTACTCTGGAAAAAGATCATTCATATAAATAGTTCGTTAATTAATTGTGGCATTAAACTTATTTTATTTTTAAAGATATTTAATGAATATAGTCTGAATTTTGTATAGACATTTTTAAATTAATTTATTTTGGTCAATATTTTTAAGATAGGATGACATTTAAATTAATTTTTTTTTTTTTAATATTGTATAGGATTTTGTAGGTGTATTTTCAAATAAGTCTCTAATCATTAATGTAAACATACACATCATAATTTATATTGAAGCACACAGCTCGGATGGCACATGAAAATTATACACACACTTTATGAACATTTATTTTGGGATATTTTTATGTTCAAACCATAATTTATATGATTTTAGACATAGCTGTATGTTTATAATAAAAACCACATCTTCATGTAAACCTTTGTAATTTGTTTGCTTTGTTTTAATATTCTAAATGCAATTATATTATTAGATTATTTAAATTATTTAATATTGTATTTAAAAATTAAAAAGGCATACAAGTAAAATTGATAGTTGGATTCTAATAAATAACTTCTTTGGGCTGAAATATTTTTGATCATAGAAGTATGCTTGTCACCAAATGTAACACATTTATATTTTCTGTCGAGTTATGACCGAGTGAGGCAGGAATTAAAACTGGTCTATAGACATTATCAATTTTTATTGGTTGGCTGGTTGCTAGTGACCAGCATATTAGAGCTCTACATTGGACTAGATGATGCTTATCCATTCTAGAATCATTTTATTCACAAAGAACACTGTGAGGAGATGCATATACAGTAGTTTATGCCTGTAGAGGTGGGAAGCCAAGCAATCATGGTCTGTATAAAATCTGAAAATAGTTACTGAAGATATTACTGGGCTTTCTGGGATGAGTGTCATGTCCTTTCTTGATGATAGTTCTCCACCTTTTATTAGTACTGTCATTTAGATTTTGTTTGTTTTCCTTTTGTTGAACAGCTTTCCTAATGATAGTTTTGCAGTGGGAAGTAATATTTCTTTGAGAATAGCCTCAAAGAAATATTGTTTAATTATTATTATTATAAAAAATTATTATATAAAAAGGTACAACAATTATTGTTGAATATATCAACTCATTTATTGATTTTTTTATAAATAACATTATATGGAGTGAGAGAAGGCCAGATTCTATGCTTTGGGATGACAAAGTATTTTTAGCATATTTTTTTAAAAACTATTTCTAAATAAAAATCTTTCTTATTTTTTTTATTGTAAAAGTGCTTTTTACCTTCTTCGCCTTCCCTCTATGGACTTGACACCCTTGATTTCAACACTTAATGAGGATTCACAGATTCAATGAAATGTAAGCAGAACTGAAACTTTCACACGTGGCAAGCTTTTAATCATTAATTAAGATTTTATCTTGATCAACGCTGTCCACTCAGTACGAGTTTAGATAGTTCCAGCTTTTTCTGCTCTTCACAACAGAATCTGCTGGACATTGCCAATTACCATTTGCAACCAAACGACACTATTTGCTATGTGTATACTATGCAACTAGAGACAGATCAACAGATGTATTGACTGGGATGAACTGGTTTGGAAAAACTTGTTAAATCAAACATCATGTTTGTCAGCCTGAATTAAGTTGTGTCACAGTGACAAAACACTAATTGAAAAACACTTACTGTGACAATTACCTAAAATAATTATTTTTCCTTTCAAAAATAAAACACTCTTGATAGTCATCACTTTAGAGTTTGGACAGCAATACACCATCTAAAATAGTGGGAAACGCTTACCATGCGAATTATGTTTAATTTTTAGCAAACACCAGCTTTCAAACTCTCTGAAATCTTGTGTTTATTCCGTTTTTGTTAACATAGAATCTCATAGTCTTTTACTACAGACGATGAGTTGGTAATGTCTTCCACTCAGAGTATTCAATATTTCTGCGTTCATTGTATTATTATTAGCACCGCGTCTTACTACCCGTTTGGGTTATACGCACTTACGCTAATGTGTAATGGTAGGGTGATTGTGAGATGAAATGGAGGACCTACAGTTTAACGTGGAATCCGAACCACGGTGGAGGCCTGGCNATTCCTCACATTCACAAGTTGTGATTAATACACGTCTTGTCAGAGGTGAAGGAAGGGTTTGGTGTCATTGTTGTAATTAGGTAGTAGTTTAAATAATAAAATCTTCCAAAGTGAAGGCATTTTTATTCTGAGGATAAAACTACTTTACAAATTATTAATTTATTTCTACAAATTTATATAAAAGACACACATATATGTATATTTTTAAACAGCTTGTATTTATATAATATATTTAGTTTTATACATATGTTGGTTCAAAATAAAAAACATATTAAAAACAGTATTACTTTAATGAATTTTACTATTATTGGTAGGATATATAAACTTATGTTAAGATGTTTTCTTAATTTTCTTAGAAATGCATATTTATAAAGAAACATTTGATCACAGCATTGATCTCAATTATTGGGTGATTTTAAAAACTTATTTAAGTGCTTATATTAGTAACTGTCCTAATGTTCCCTCTTCATACAAGTTATATGTGCATTTATTATGTGAAATGTAAATGACAATACAATATAGCTGTAAAGCATTTACAACTGTTTACTATTTTATTTTTACATGTTTTTAATTGAACTGTTTTAAATAATTGTAGCGATTTGTATTAGTTCAACTTGTAGTAAAAAATGTAAACAATTATCAGTGTTGACTAATTATTGGATAGAATGTGTCTATAATGAATTCAAATCACAGTCACAATTCTAAACACTGTGACTTAAAAATGGGTTCCCCTCTTTGAAAATTAAAATGCTATTCAGAAAACATAGCTTTTATTATAACAACTCTTATATTTTCAAGTTATTTTGAGAAAATTATAATATCAATCTTTAAGTTGTTTCATTATTTAATAATAAAGTATATGGACTCAGTAAGTAAGTGTGCTTTTGCCAATACACCCTATGTGTGAGTTTCATTCCTTTAAATGTGGTCAAGTGTTAAATGGTACGATATAGCCCTTTACAGTGACCTTGATTTGACCTGTGCTCCAGATTAATGGTAAATGTATTATTTGTGTATGTATCACTCAATGTTCCAAGCATATATTATTATTATTATTGACAGGTTTATTATTTGGTTTTCGTTTGTCGTGATACTATTTTTCTTGCAATAAATTTTGTACGATTATTTCCCAAGGTTCTCAAGCGTAATTTTAGCTCAACTTATATATGTTTAAATTAAGTTTGTGAACCAAGTTGATTACCATCTTGAGTCCTGAGGAAGTCACTTGTAGTTAGTGACAGTTAATGTTTGAATGTGATGGGCAAGTGTGGTATCATCTCATATATTTCTACTTTTGCATTACCACGGTAAGTGCGGTTGTTGTTCCAATTTTAGCCGTTGTTAAGACTTTGTGACAGTGACAATATTAATCAATGTCTCTTTCAACTCCTATTAAATTAATTGGTGTGGCTGTGTGTTTTGCAGGATTTCCTCATATTGCTTGGTGTTGTCACCTATCCACAAACAAAGGGGTAGAAGACCTAAAATATTCTGGGCATTCACCACAATTTTATATAAAGTTTATTTTATATTTGTCAGTCTAACATTTTTATTCTAAGTCGGATGTTGACGGCACTGAAACTTTGGGATAAACATGTAAGGTTATGAGCATTTAAAATGTATGTATAATGAATGCTAATTTTTTTGGCAAGTAAAATTAATTTTATCAATGCCTTAATCATAAAATGTTCCTAACACATTTTTAACAAACATGTTATGTACAACCCGCTCCCCTCCAATTCACAGAATATAAAAATAAATTTTCAAATATCTTCTGAAGGTATTGAATGTTTTTAAAATAATTGGGCTAGACATATATACCACCATAATTTAAAAAGTCCTTAATTTTATTTAGGGAAAGGTGGCAGCCCATCATGCTATAACAGCCTAAGTCTAAAAGGGTTGTGACACATATCAAATACATAAATGTGTCTAAATTATTCACTTTCAGATAGGCAATATGAAGAATAACACTCTTAAGACACAATTTTAGTAGAATAGCCAATTTTGTTGGTGCTAAAACTCTCACAAAGAATGCTAGTGTAGTCTTTATATAATCTTCAATTTAAAAATGTTAATGAGTTGTCCTTTTATCTGTATGATGCAAATAATTATTTTTCCACCAAGTGATTAAGTTCAATGTAAACATAACTTTTATTTAAATTTTCATAAAAAAACACTATTAATTTTTATTAGCAAAATATTGGGCCTTACTGGGCTAGCTAATTTAATGACTCTTGTTTTCTAATAAAGTTATAGGTTTATAGTTACTTTCTATAAATTTTGTTGGTGCTAAAACTTTCACAAAGAATGCTAGTGTAGTCTTTATATAATCTTCAATTAAAAAATGTTAATGAGTTGTCCTTTTATCTGTATGATGCAAATAATTATTTATCCACCAAGTGATTAAGTTCAATGTAAACATAACTTTTATTTAAATTTTCATAAAAAAACACTATTAATTTTTATTATCAAAATATTGGGCCTTACTGGGCTAGCTAATTTAATGACTCTTGTTTTCTAATAAAGTTATAGGTTTATAGTTACTTTCTATTCAAATTCATTATTTTTTAACCAAGCCATATCCTGATCCCTTTTGTGTATCTTGTCTTCTGATTCAAGCCTTCCTGTTCTTGATGTAACTTTCCTCTTTTGGTGTATAGGCCTATAATCTCCAGTAATCTTGACATGTAAAGTTAAAGCTTCATGTTACTTAAATAAACTGTTACTATTATTCAAATATTTCTAAGTAAAATAAATTTAGGTATTAGAGAGCACAAAATAATATTAAATGCATTTATTATTTGTGTCTATATGACATTTTATGATTAATTTATAATCTCAATTTATTTAGCGCAAATTTTCAAAAAAAATACATACCTACCTCAAAAAGTTTAAAGAGGTTTCCCTTAAAGAGACAACAAATGTATTGTAATTCAGATCTTTTATTTTTATATTTTAGTACACTTGCTGTGCGTTAAAAAACCCAGTAATTTTGCTAAATTTAATTCAATATTTATAATCATATTCTTGGGGTTAAGCAAGAAAGTGAACACATAATCTCTCAAGTTTGGTCAGCCTTATGTTGATTACATGAACAAAACTTAATGACAATTGCCAAACAGTATGTATATTACGTCTGGTTACATTCAGTTTAGCTAAACATATGTTTAAATACTTAATACACTTTAGACACCCGTTAATATATTTTAATGTAGCTTAGGCAGTTGATTTAGGGGTTTGTGTGCTCAAGGTTTTTTTTCATTTATAGTTGAGCTAAAGTAGCTTGCTTATAAAGTTATTGAGTACAAGTTAAAACAATTTAGTTCAGGACCCTTGAAACCTGACAAGTACATGGCCACAGAAAAACTATTAGAATCCTATATCTATCATGCCTACCCTCAAGGTTTGCCATAACATTCTACACACTTAGGTAGAGTAAAGCTTAAAACAAACACCTTTGGCAACTCTTGGTTTCTTTGAAGACATAAAAATTAAACTACAGCCAGAATTGGGACCAAAACAAGAATGTATAAGCAAATTATTTGAATGGTGATGTAAATAGCTTTGGCATCTTTATACTGCTAATAGCAGCATCCTGGTGGCCACCCTTCAAACTATTGGCGGAAAAGTAAAAACTTGCTGGACCACAGAATGACGGACTTAAGAGTTTCAACCTGTATTGAGTTGAGTCGAAATGAGCTTAAACTTAATACCATCAAACTTAACTATTTAAATCAAATCAAATCCTAATTCAAATTAAAAGAAGTATGAAAATTAAATTGAGACTCATTTATTTAAAATAAAAGAGAGTAAGATCTTTGGAATTAAGTTAAAATATACATATTTTCTACAATAAAAATAACATATTCCAAATGCACACTACTCACACAACATGCAGACAAGCAGACAGGCCCACCAGGTGCTCAAACCAAGTCCGGCATTTCATGTAATATTAGACTTCAGTGGCATATTTTGAATTTTGAATGCTCCTACAAGCTATTTAGAGTGGTATTTGCCTAAAATTAGATGCCTACTATTGAAGCTATTTAAAATAGTCTGCCCCTGGCAAATTTTTGAAATTTGGGTGACTCTTGAAGCTATTTGGAGTGTGCTCAACTGGAAAATTTTTGAGTATTTTCAAGAGACATTTAATTCTCAAGGTGGACCTCTTAAGGAAAAGTTTGAAAAATTGAACGTTATCAGAAGACATTTTGAATAACATTCCTCTGGCATTTTGATGATTGGATATCGTGATCATCTATTTAAAGTGGTCTTCTACCAACAAATTTTTGAAAATTAGATTTCTTTAGAGATTATTTGAAGTTTAATATAAAGCCATCTTTCAACTACATGTTCTAGAATATCAGAGGGGAATGAGATAAATCTAAAGGAGGGCAAGTTTTTTTTCCATTGGAGGGAGGGATTTATTCCAGTAAGGGGAGAGACAAGTTCTTTCCAGAGGGGTATGCTACCCTTTCTCTGTTCTTACAACCATTCTAAACTTTAGTTTGAACTAAAAAAAAAACCTCTTTGTTGTCACTTTTACAAAAGAAAATCAATGCACGAAAAATAATATGTAACTTAACTGAACATTGAAATGCTATGCACATTATAAAGTATGTAAATCAAATTTAATTTACTGCCCGACACTCTTTGTGTGCCAAATTTAGTCTCGGTACAAAATGAATACAATATGAAATTTACAAACACTTCAAAACAAAGTATAAGACTGGACCGAACCAATTATATAATTTTGAAAAGTGTCGGTAAGTTCCTTTGAAGGAAATCCCATCTGTTGGATTTGGCATACACGGCTCTTTAGTATGGTTAGGAATTGTATTGATTGTATTTTTTATTTTAATTTTTCTTTTTTAAGTTGGTGAATATGGATCTCGAACCCGGACCCCTAGAAGTCGTCCACTATCTAAAATGCAATACAGCACAAAAAGAGACTTATAGAGCAAGCTAGAATTGGCTGGCCGACCATAAAATCTGAAGAGTTTGAAACTGAGCCTCTAATAAAATATTCTAGCTTGCTCTAAAAATTAGAGCACTTTCAGATTCCTAGTCTGAAATATTAAATTAAGAACTCGACTTTGACATATTGGATGTAACTAATTTCTTTAAGAAGGCTATTTACATGTATTTTTCTTATGCACAAATGATAATATAGTATTTGAAAAGTGACAAATGGATTTTTGGTTTTCTCATCACTAAATGAAGAAGAATGTCAGTAATAAAATTGATGTCCAAATCCAAATAGCTTTATTTCTATTTTTATATTTAAGTCGCCATTTTCAAAATATTTTATTTCACATAATTAACATTATAGGTGTGCTGCTAGGAGTGATAGGTAATCCAGGTTTTTAATTAAGTTTAGGTGTTTCAATAAACATCATTTTAATTTGAAGTTCGATCTTTCTCAAAGACAAATGCATGTTTTGAAAATATATATTATTGTTTTCCTTTATATAACTTACATTTAAAGACCATAAACATAACATATTTCTTCATAATAAGGTTTAACAGGTTTCATCTTAAATCTGATAAATCAAATTTTTATAGGATGTAATTCAATTACTACATTTTGTTTATATGTGAACATAATTTTTGTACAAAGTGTTATAAATTGAAAATACATATGTATTTTAACTGACAATATTTTTTAGCAAAGCTTCATGACTGTCAAAGGCTGTGTGTTTCTTTGAAGCAAATTTGAAGTTGAGAAATTATAACAATCCAAAGCAAAGTCAAAGATTTGGAAGTTTCATGCACTCCCTTTAATAAAAATGATCATATGTTTAAATCAGGGGCACACACAGAAACTCTTCTTATGGGGGAGGGTAGGGGGGCTCAAAGTAAAGAAAAAGTTATAGCTCAATAGTCAATCCAATCCATTACTCGTATAAGGCTCATACTTTGAACAAATTACTTTATGAGACTATAAATATACATGCTGTATTGAGACATTGGGTTATTTTCAACCACTGCTTTGAGGTGATTTAATATTGATAAATCATTGCTTTTATTTAATATTTCCTTTATAGGCTACTTCATGTCACCATGAGATGGGTGATAGGGGGGTCCGGACCCCCTGCAACCCTTCGTGTGTGTGCCCCTGGTTTAAATACCCACACATAGATTCAAATAGTTTATTCCCCCAAAATACCTTTGATTAGAATACATTAATTTTAATAAAAATGTTCACATACACATTCTTTTAATTTATTATGTATTGTTGATTGTAGGTTAAGAAAAAGTGTTTTATCTTTGTGTAGATAGAGCAATACATTCATAATAGGTATTAAATGTACTTTAAGCTCGGTAATTAGTAATTATGTTTATTAATTATGTTATATTATTAATTATAATAATGTTCATGTTCTTGTGGAACACTTGTATTAAATGTGGAATATTAGCTTTTCAAATGGATGTAAAAATGGGATGGATATTAAAAATACTATTTATTAGTTTATTTTATATACCCACACATGGAAAGAAATACAGGCAAGAGAGATAGTAAAAAATAAAAGGAACATATTTATCTTCACAATATGGTCCTTACATTGAAAAGAAAATCACATTTAATACTTTACATTGTTACCACTCAACAAAGAGGATCATTATCCAGAAAGTAGAAAAGGGAAATTTGTGAAGAATATGACAATTAACATAAAGGACCAATATAGAAAATAAACAATGAATGGGAATATACAGTAGCGGATTTAGGCTTAGGCCCGTGAGGCCCGAGCCTAGGGCGGCAAATTTTGAGGGGCGCCAAAATTTTTAAGATGACTAAATTAATCAGTAAAAATAATTTATATTTTAATTACAAGCAATTTATTATTAATTCTATATTTAATTGTTATGTTAAAAAAATAAATGTTTAATTTATACCTGAATTAGATTTCTTATTATTATTGTTATTATTTTCATTATTTTATACACACACACATATATGTATATATATATATTGTTACAAGAAAAAAGGGCGACATATCGTCTCGGGCCTAGGGCGTCCTCAAACCTAAATCCGCTACTGGGAATATATCATTTAATGTAATTATTGGATATGGGACTTTTTATTCCCCGATTCTCTCAAATTCTATGATATTCTAAATATTTGAGATTTGTTCAAAAAGTATCTTGAACACCATTAAAAATATCTTGATCATAAATATAAATTTTAAGTAGTCGGGCTGATGAAATTGGGAGAATAACAAAAACACAATAAAGTACAAAATTGTATTAATATAATTAATTTACTTAAAAAAAAGTGTTCTCTTTGTTGTTTATAATACTATAGTCATGAGTCATGACAAACAAGATATTATTTGGGATTGGCCTCATAATTTAATGTCTTTTTTTTATTAAACTTTATATATATTTACTAGCAAATATTTATATTTTTAAAGATTTGAGGTCGTGTATTTGGAACTGAGATTAAGATTCAAGAAATATAATGAAAGTTAAAGGTTGATTTTCTCCAAGAGTAGACAGCAATGTTAAGTGGGATCTGTGTTCCTTTTTTTGTTGTAAAAGCCATATTTTGTTTGTTTGTTTCCTATACCTTCTTCCATACCTACATATGAAAATGTAACTCAAATGTGAAATATGAAAAGGCGTTTTCCTATAAGAGCTTTTTATTACTTTAGTGTTTATTTAGGGATTTAGAACTACATTTGAGTAGTATATTGGCATATTGGTATAGGCATTTCTTAAAAACAGACAAATAATTGCAGATTTTTCAATTTTTTATTTCAACAAATTTATGCTATCTCTTCAAATGTATTTTCATTGTAAGTAGAAATAGCAAACTATTTTTTTTGTCAAATATATTTAATAGCTTACAATGTTGTCTAGCTGCATTACAGCGGAAGGTTAAGGATGCTAATATCCACCCAGCACTCAATTCACACAATGGTTGAGTTTTTAAAAACACCCACAAAAATTAAACATAAATTTCTCCCAAAAATAACGGAAATGTTAATGGTTAGGCTAAGTAACACCTAAAAATAGTACTAACTAATCTACTTCCTTTAAAGTGTTTTATTTTAAAGTGTACTTATTATTTAATGACAATAATAAAAGTCATAATACTATTAAAGAAAATAAAAAATTCTGTTCACACTCTGACAACAGCTGGAAAGAATAGAGGGAGATAAATACTTTATCTTTAGTGGAAACATTTGCACTTCAAATGCCAACTTGTTGCTCTTCTACAGCAGCCACCCTACAATTCATTCACGACCTAAATTTACCTGGATGACAGCTCTAAATGTTACTAGAAGTAATCCCTAATATATCACTACGCCAACAGCTGTCATCTATCACTTTGGATCCCTGTAATAAAAACGGGTGGTAATATATTAATGTGATAGTTAACCACAGTAATTTAGGCCAATATTATTTAAATATTTTTTGAGGTCGGACACAAAGTTTATTTATCGTTTTATTCCACTTAAAAAAATATTCGCACCACTTTCACAAAAACTTCTATCGAACGTAACTTCAAAATGGCGACTGACAGATTTAAACCATATAGTTGAACATGACAGTAAACAAGTTGTTTAAAATGATGCAGACACGCAGTTGATGAAAATATTTTATTCAGTTAAATATTTCAAAATAAAATATTATTATTATTATTATTATTATTATATGACCGCGTCTTACTACCCGTTCGGGTTATACGCACTTACGCTAATGTGTAATGGTAGGGTGATTGTGAGATGTAATGGAGGACCTACAGTTTAACGTGTAATCCGAACCACGGTGGA
>CABFOV010001245.1:94902-127428 GCA_902141375.1 Timema poppense
CAAAATACATATCTTTATTATTTAATTTCCTTTTCATGCAAAGCTGTCAATGTGAAGATATAATAAATTAATGTTACCAAATACAGTAATATATTTTGTATTTGTCTGTAACTCTTTAAAGTTACTCTGTATATATAAATTGTGATTACATATCGTTATATCAAAATGGTGTTTGTGTGTACCATAGTTAAAATACGCAGTTCAAGCCATCCTTTTACTGTATGATATTTAAAAGAGACAAAAAATTGTTTACAGTAAGATTTATTTGACTGAATATTGAAGAGTGTTTTAGAAGATGAATAATCTATACATGAGTAGATAATTGAAATAATTAAATAAACATTATATGAGTGAAACAATGATATAATTGTTACTTGATGCTTGTTAAATAATAATAAATTACTCCCATCAGCCATTGTGTTGTGTTTTTTACTCTAAAGATTCGATTTTAACTTTGATATAGTTTTACAAGTGACTAACATTCATAGGGAAAAAATGTTGTATTGATTTAAACTTTTGGTTCTGTTCTGAGAGGATTGGGACTCATCTTGATCAAGTGAACTTATTATTTTATTAATAAAATCTTGTAACATCTACTTTACAGGTAGAAAGGTGGTGTATTTTTTCCTAAATTCAGTTGCCTTATTATTAAGAATGTAAGAGGGTTTCACACAAGGTGAAGGTGCAGTAAGCTACAGCTTTTAATGCAAAGAAAATTTGGAAAGATATCACCATATCTGACAATGTAGATGTAGAGGAGGCTGTTGCTTTGTTTTTCACTTATGAAGAGTTAGAAAAAAAAATTACCAGATGCTCTGGATACATCAAATTTTCACGAAAAGGAAAATATTTGAAGGGTTTCCCTATTAATTCACATTAAAAAAAATTATGTGCTTGTTAAGACAATGTGTTGTGCCTACCATGATACTATAGTGGCTCTGAAATATATCGTCAATTATCGTTATTCACATTATCAAAATAATATTTATTTTGTTGATAAAAATGGAAAGAATACATCTCAAACAATACAGCATTCACTTTTAATATTGCTTCCTGTGACAATTTAGCTCAGGCAGTAACATGTGAGGCCTGCATGTTAAATATCTCAAATTGTTTTTAAAACCCTATTTACAGAGGGTGCTACCATAATTAATTAATTAGATAAACTTGTACTAGAAATATGATGGAATCAATCACAAAATAACTGCAGTGAAACCGAGTTGCCAGTGGCTGTGATATTAATGATAATTGATAACTCATAGTAGCGATATTAACACATCCATCATAGAGACTGCTGTAAAATATGAGTGAAGATCGACCCTGAGCACAGGGCGTTCCCTGGATGGCTCAGTGGTAGAGCATGGCGCGCTAAGCCAAAAGTCTCAATTTCTATTCTGGTGACCAGCTGTTGTTTTTCAATTTATTCTATTATAATTGAGATATGGCTCATTTCTGTAGTTAGAATCATTCAGCCCCCAAGCTTCGCTTTTCATATATATTTAATTAAGGAAGGAAATTTTTTTACACTTGTAAAAGTCACTAAAATATTTTTCATATATTTATATGCAGGGCTAGGGAGTCAAGAGTTCTGGGGTAAGAGTCAGTAAAAATAAAAACTTATAGTATTATAACAATATATGCTAATTATATCATTTTGATTTTATACTTCTTTTTAATTCTCTACAACCAATACTTATAATTTGGATTGACAAATTTATTTAAATACACATTCACAATTTTAAAGAAGCTTCCCATAAAGTCATCTGTATCAAAACATTTTACTGTGGTATTATTATTATTGTGGTTTTATTATTAGTTAAAATACTTTATCGTTTATGAAGCAGTTAGAGTCAGACAGAAAAATTAAGGTCGAAGTTGAAGGATTGGCCTACCGACTCCACAGCTTTATTTATATGTCAACCTATGTGATCTTCAACTTTCTCATTTATAAAAGCTCCTTCTTCACAGAGAAGATGACACAGAAGAGACAAGATACTATCTTCTCCAGAAAAGTAGGCAAGTCACTACAGTATATCGCAAGCATCAAGTATGTATTGGATTGACAAATTTATTTAAATACACATTCACAATGTTAAAGACGCTTCCCTTAAAGTCATCTGTATCAAAACATTTTACTGTGGTAAGTTTGTTATTATTAGTTAAAATACTTTATCGTTTATGAAGGAGTTGGAGTCAGACAGAAAAATTAAGGTCGAAGTTGAAGGATTGGCCTACTTACTCCACAGCTTTATTTATATGTCAACCTATGTGATCTGCAACTTTCTCATTTATAAAAGACCCTTCTTCACAGAGTAGATGACACAGAAGAGACAAGATACTATCTTCTCCAGAAAAGTAGGCAAGTCACTACAGTATATCGCAAGCATCAAGTATGTATCTCTAGTACCACAAATATTAATTTTTATTAATGATGATGTAATATAAATACCTTTAAATAGCCAAGATATTGAATGGAAAGGAGTATGAAATATAACATTTGTTTGAAAGTGTCTTTCAGGATTGTATCGAGACGTGTGTTTTGAGGATTCAAACCGCATGCAAACAAATTATTTTATTATTGATGGTATATGGATGTATTTTTTTATCACTCCTCAATGACTAAGCCAGTGTACTGTTCACCAGCTTTATCTTTAACCATTAGAGGCCACAATAGCCGAGAAGAGAGTGGGTGGAATCTATAAGGAAATTAATGTAACAAAAATAGGAACATATGCAAGTTTAAGAAAAATAGGATTACTTATTCAAGGTAAAACAACCGAGGTAAATAAATAATACATGGCCTCACAACGCAAAATGGAGAGTATTTAAAACATATAAATATGGCAGAGACTGCACTTGCCCACCTTCAAGGGTATATTTCACAATCTCAAAGTAATAGTAGTCCTTGAAGAAGACTATGTTTGAAACAGAAGAGTTACATAATTAATTATTTATTTAAATGAATTGGTCTGGAAGAGACCCATTAATAATCAAAAATTGTTAATATAATAATAAAAAGCTTAAAGAGCTCCTCTACGTGGTTAACAAAGCGGCTGAATCACTCTTGTGACTTCGGACTAAACAAACAGATTAAATCATTAAAGATTCGAAACCTTACTTTATTAATAAAGAGCTTAAAATATAAAGGTATAAGGTATTTCCATTATTGGAATATCCAAGAGCTTAAAGTCCGACAAAACAAATAAGTTAAACCATTAACCCTTTGAAACCTTAATATAATTACAGCTTAAAGAACTCCTATTAATGGTTAACAGATCGTTTGAATCACCTTTGTGAATTCTGACTATATCATTCAATTTTAAGATTATATTTAATTTGAATATCAATTATGATCAAAATAAATTACACAAAGGTTTGACTTTCCGACATAACTCAAACCTCTGTGGGACTATTACTTCCACTAACTTAGAAGAAATCTAGAAGATTCCGACTCATTATTATTATTATTATTATTATTAGCACTGCATCTTACTACCCGTTCGGGTTATACGCACTTAGACTAAAGTGTAATGGTAGGGTGATTGTGAGATATGAAATGGCGAACCTACAGTTTAACGTGGGATACGAACCACGGTGGAGGCCTGGCATTCCACACATTCACAAGTTGTGATTAACACACGTCTTGTCAGAGGTGAAGGAAGGGTTTGTCAATCAGATAAATCTGTGCCGGGACCGAGGATTGAACCCCGGATCCCTAATACAGAAGTCCGACACCTTAACCCTAGACCGCCGACTTGTTAATATTTAACAATATATTAGAAAACAAAGCAATTTTAAATTAGAATAATGGTAATTTCTCACTAAATGAATCGGAATTGTTAAATTGAATAACTCATAAACCAACAAAAATAAATTACAGTTATAATTTTTTCAAACAAAATACGTCTACAAAATTTTATTTATAAATTAAACATAATCAAATTTTAAAGTTTATTTTATTATTGGTAAAACCAAGTGCAATTAAATTTATATTTCAATTAAATATTCCAAGCAAAAAAAAAGAACCAAAAAGTGGCTACCTACTAATAATTCTAAATTTTACAAAGAGACTAGTGCCCAAGTGGCAAAAGGAGACATTAAGTGGTGCATAAAACAATTTCAGTTTTCAAAATAAATCTTCTAGGAATCCAAGTACAGTCCTTTCGTAGTTGTGTCGGAATTAATAGTCAGTTATGTTATCTGAGCACCAGCACGTTGCGAACACGTGCTAGCAGCATGATTCTCTTGTTAACAACCGTCATAATCTATACACGTCATATATACACGTAGATCGGAAATCTGGTGAATTGGCAGTTAAGCTCGCGTGAGGTTCATCGGCCGGCCGGTGTAGTTCTAGATCACTTAATTGAAGTTACTCGCCGATGCACCTTTCATAGCTTTGTCAGTCTTCACTTCATCATAGAATTCGGTGCGAACCAGTCGGTCATGGAACCCGTGCTAAGCCAGAAGATACCGTAATGAGTGAGTAGAACACACATTATAGTCATAGTAAGGTGTTGTAAATGTTTGATATTGCAGGATTTCTATATGTATTACTTATTTAGGGCGGGTATTAATAATGCAACATTAACTAGCAATGCTAATGTTACATCAGTATTATAAAATTGATAAACCAAACAACCATGATTTTGTATTAAAACCACACTAGACTGTTTGAAAGAAAGAAAAAAGTAGGAATCCTTAACCCCCTTTCTCGCCAAAACAACTTAGTGTCCTTTTATACAAAGAAAGGTGATTCATTTCATTAAGAGTTAAATAAACCTAACCAAGTCATTAATATAAACATATTATATTTGTGAGATAGATAAACACAGAAATATCGGTCAGTTGCTTTTCCCCTGTCAGAAAAATTAAAAGGTACTATGATACAACTTTTGCATATTAAAACAGGTAATTGTTTGTGAACTTATTATAGGTTGTTGAGGCTAAACTACTTCCCCATTCAGCCTACCTTTCCCTCAATTTTTGGAGGCAAAAAAGACCTACTGTGCTAGGTCTTGTTTTACATGTTTGTAAATACAGTACAGTCCAGAAGGAACTGTCGCTTATCTTCCCTTCATTCACCAAGATTTAAAATATTCTGTTTTTAAGTTGTAGTTCTGTAATTTTTGCACAAGGAATGTTAACTTTGATCTGATTCTGTACCAGGGAGTTGAGATTCTAGTGCGCAAAACTATATAGGCTTTTATATTTTAATCCTCAACCTCTATTTCTGGGTACAAGTACTTGCAGCACGAAACAGTCACACAAACCACTAGCAGTTTTATTATTTTTTAGCACCGTGTCTTACTACCCATTATGGTTAGACGCTTATGTACTAATAACATTAGCGACTTTAGGGATTATGATAATTGTATTAAGAGATAGTGTATTCGTATTTAAATGGAAGGAGAGTGGAAAACCAGGTTGAAAAACCTCAGTACACCCGACAGATATTCAAATCTTGATCTCCCCGTCATTGGCAGTCTAGTCTACTGCGAGAGAAATGCCTTAAACCATGCGGCCATTGGAACAGGTCCCAGTTCTATTGTTCAACACGTCACGCGCTACTCTCTTTAAATATTTATATCAATGTCATACTGCCATAAAAACTTATGAAGCGATTAAAGTCCAAAGCACAACTTCCTTCTGAGGGTAGTTAAAACCATCATCGGTCTCATGTCGATTGAGGAATGTAAAATAATCCTGGAAGGTACGTGAAAATACCTTTCCCATCAAAATTGGTAAGCCCTTTCAACCTCGCTCATAGAAATTCTCATGTGCTGATACAGGTCCTGATCAATTAGTTCAGGAAGTGCACGTTAATACTTCAAATAATAAATAAACTAAGCGCTTATAAAGAAGTGAAATATAGAAATTTTAGAAAAAGTGGCACACTTTGTGCTTTTGTGGGTAGTCACAATTTGTTAAATGTGAAAATGTAAATATATCTTTCTTATTTCAAACAATATAAAATATGAATTTGAAATATGTTATACAGTTAATCAATTTAGTTTGGTATGGAAAAATGCAACTCATTAAAAAAATGTATATTTATTATATGGTTCACCACACCGACTTTATCAAAATTCTCCTAAAAATCGAGATATTTACTCAAAACTCGTAAATTATCTGAAAAGAAATAATGTACATTGTTATAGAAACATTCCACCAAAGATAATACATAAAGTAACTAATTTACACTGCTAAAGAAAAATAGAGAGCAAAAGTAAGTAACATACTGATTCACCAAAGTGCGTACATAACACCCAATTTCCCAAACCTTAGTTAAAATAATTATAATATTTTCCAAAACTTATTGATTTATAAAAATATATTATTTCAAATAAAGGCTTTTATTTTGAATAGCACTACAACTTTTCAACTATACGTTATTTCGTACCATATATCAAAGAATTGCAGAGATATAATCAAAATTGGAAATTTCCACTTAGGCTTAAGGTAGGACTATCCTCAAAGTCAATTTCATAAGAAAATGAGAGCTGCCATTTTGTTTGTAGTGCTAAACAATGTTTGTAGATGAAATTTAATCAAAATCATTAGAGCATCGTTTAAAAAATCAATTTTATAACCCGTTAATTAACCACCCTTAGAAACCTTATGATAAGGAACCCTAAATGCCAAGTTTTAGCGCTATCGCTAAATAATCCTTTATTCCCTAATTCCAGTAACATACAAATGACATTTCAAAATTACTTTTTCGAAACATAGACATTTATCAAAATCTCGAGTTCAAAATTTTTTTTACGATCAGAATACTTTCTATACCCGAGGGGTGTGAAAAAAATATATTAAAACAACAAAATACAATTTAAAGTTTGAATAGTAAAAGGGGGTGGTGATAATCTCACAGCAACAACGTCACTTCTATTTTTTGTTTTTGTTTTTAACTCTAATTTACAGAGGTATTATTTTGACAAAAGTCTACATTTCTCAAACAATTACAATGTTTACGATACATTTCAGGGCCTTCCGCAGCAAGCCATTCTCTCTAATTAGCAGAAGAAAGACAAAATGTATTCAATCTCATTGTTAAGACGAGCAACAATAACATTTACAGCAGTAGTAGCACCGGGATCAACCCGAGAATCGCGTGAGTGACAGCGCTAAGCTAACGTGCTGCTCTCTATCTACACCAACTGACACTAGAATTACCACGGGTTGTTTAAAAGGAGCCATCTTGTTGACGTTATCACAAGGGTGGAGTCTTCGTCTACGCCTTCTTTTTTATTACCATTCTACACAAAGACTTTGTTGAAGTATCGTGTTCTTTTTAACTACCGAATTAATGAAGCAATAACATCCAAAGGCCATATACGGTAGGAGAAATAGTAAGTGACATCAAGCAGAAGATTCTGTATTGCAAACATTGGCTGAAAGTCCCTAATGTCAAACTATTCGGATATAAATATTAGGCTATTGCTTAGTTATACTATAAATATCATAAATAATAAGTGTAATCAAACGATTCTAATAACACTTATCAAAGGATTACTGTATAGTTTTTTATAACGTATTGAAAGGAAAAACAACTTTTTTTCTTGTTTAGCATTTGTGGCAACAAGAGATATTATAGTACATGAAATAATAAATTAAAAAGTATTATATTTACACTTGTATCGTATTACAAATGGCTACATATAAAAATACATATTTTTTATTTAGGGAAAGAGCAATACAAAATATTAGTTTCAAAACTAAACATTTTTATTTTTTAAACAATGCATGAACACAACCGAAGACGGTTTGTATGACGTCATTAACAAAGCCTGTGTAGGTTGGTTCGCCATCTTAACCTATGAAGATAACGCAGCATTTTAAAAACTTTCTTTTTAAACATACTCTCTTTAAACTCACTCGCCCTAAAAAAAACCACCAAATACATACAAACAGTTATTTTTATTAGTTCGTGTTTTAATAATGTAGACACGGCTAAAAATAAATCATGAACAAATTGTTTCTTGTGAAAGGTTTGGCTATCAAAAATAGCAACTCATATATGGTCTTAGATCATACGGCTGGGCGTATGGATACAAACAAGGGAACTTTTTCTACTCTGCTACCGTAGATGCGCAATAGACTCATCAGACAATAGTAGGTTTTGGTTTTGTGTTTAATTAATCCTAGAACAGGCTGAATGGAAATAAAAGTTAGAAGACGTGTACAAATCACTAAACTTAGGCTAGGATTTATTTTTTATTGTATGAGTAAAGTGTTAAGACAAAACTTGTATGAAAGCACTCTGCTACATGAAAAAAAAATATATATTGCTATTTTGTGAAACATTTTCATCACTGATACATATGAAGTTATGCAAATCATATTTATATAGGCCAAGGGCATTATTTAAGGTTTTATTCCGTATTAAAAAAAATTCAATCGGTTTTGTACCTAATTGAAATATCAGTAGGCCCTAAATTTATTGTGTTAACTAACGAATTACAGTAAAGCCCCGATTTACCATATTATTTGTTACAAAAGACACACGAAAGAGCTGTTAAGGCAATGAAGTTGGTGTACTGGGCCTGGATTCACTAACGGGAGCAAATAGTTGCGCCGGCGCAAATTTGAAACATGTGCCCAAATCCCTATTCACTAAAAGGAGCAGGCGCAATTTGAGAGCAAAGTTGCGCCTTTTATTTGCCACCACTCAAGAGTAGACGCAACTATTAAATCATTACTGTCACTTCAATAAATTTAAATGGCGGCATATTATTGTATTGGCTTAAAAAACAATTAGTTCCCTAACTCTACTCCAATTAATAATGAATTAATTAAAATAACAAAACGTATGGCAAGCACAAAATTTGTTTCAATTTAGACAGTGGAAACAAAACAATTACGTACCTTTTATTGTTGGATATTAACATTCAAACAACACAATGGCATTTCTTGCATTATTATAAAACAAAACTACGAACTGTGTAATCTTCGTCTATATCCAAAGAGGTTTGTATTCCTCCAAGTCCAAAGACATCTCGTCACTAAATATGGCTGTTAGTATAACTTTAAAATAAGTTTTAAAGTTTATATAAATATTAATGTTTTATTAATGGAACTTAAACTTTAAACTGATAATATAAATAAATACAAAATAATATACTAATATTGTTTTAGTAAAACATCCAGAAAGAGGCCGCTTCTAATTTTATTGCTAGTCTATGAGCAAAATGTATAAAAATCTTTGTATATGCTATCGTTTTCATTACAGATTTAAATTAAGTAACCTAGAATTTGAAAGTAAATTCTTCACAAGGTTTGGTCGAAAAGAGCGCAATTGATGACGTTTATGGTGACGTCACCCTATTCCTGCCACCAGTTTGCGCCTTGTTTAGTGAATACGGAAATGGAGTAAATAATAAGGCGCATCTTTGGGAGTATCTCGGGTGCAAAGTGGTGCCATTTCTAGACTTGCGCCGGAGTAGAATTGAACTCGTTAGTGAATCCAGGCCCTAGTGTTTTGTGTACAGTACACAAAAATTAAAATAAACAAAAACTATCTGATATTTGTTTTGAATAAAATTCACTTTACGTAAACTACTGCTAGCGTTATTACTAAATATACATTTTCTCATAGGTACCAACCTACGTTTAAAAATTGCAATACTATTCTACAACCTTATTTATATAGAATAATGCAATACATAAGCCTTTTTCGGTGAAGTCTTTTATTCGCAGCACAAACTACCTCGGATGGATGAAAAAGTAATTAAGTGTTTTTTTGCTACTTTGTAATGTACTGCACATATTAAAAGTCTACAATATTCTTTAATTTAGTTTGAACCCACTTGTACCACTGATACACTGTAAGACTGGAGAGCCAAAAATATACTAACATGAATCACTGCTACCAAATCGCAATACTAAGAGTGCTCGCTAGCTGTTACCCGCTTTTCATTCTAAGAAACAATAAAGTGTTCAATCGACTATTATTTCGAAACAACAGGAAATAAACTAGAAAAAATTATTTTTTAATGTATAAAAAATGACTACGGGCCAGTCGTTTATGTCTCGCAGGTTTGATGTGGCCCGTGGGCCATGAGTTGGTGAACCCTGGTCTAGGGCGTCACTCTTGCAATATAGTATACTGCCATTGATCAGGAGATGAGGGTTCGAATCCGGTTTAAAATCACTCTCCCTTATCCCTAGTATATTAGCGTAATTGGTAAATACACATATAGCTTGAATAGGTCGTGAGACATTCTAACAAAAAAAAAGTCATGTGCATAAATTATTGTAGTAATTGAAAAAAAAACTTAATCTATATACTTTAAAAGTTAAAACTGAGAGAATATTTGGTCTCAACTCGAGCAAAATGTCTCAATATTGTAATGTGAATGGTCTGTCAAAGAAACCGCAGGCTCTTTATCTCCTTCTCCTCTAAAGTGCGGTATCCGAGTTTACATCAACCGCAACATTTCTACAGGTGAATGTTCTGTGAAATAAACAACCACGGACCTCATGTCCCTCTCGTTATCAGCACAAACTTGACAAAATGTGTCAACACCGCTAACTCTAAGTTGGAGTTAGCCATTGACCTCTATATAAAGTCATTTGGATTGGACTTGTATATTTTTTTAAATAACCCTGTTTTTTCTTTCTTTCCTTCTCTGTGCTTCTCTGTGCTTTGTCTGTGCCCTTGGGTAAATAATGTACGCTCCCACGTGCGTCGCTTAGGGAACAACGTTTGGAAGCTACCGAACATTTCCGTAGACACCCGAATTGTCAGGCCTACTCTGGTATGGGGTGGACACACGGTTCGTACCGCCCCGTAAAACAAAGCGTATGAATGCTCTCTCAACGATTCATCCGCACCGGAGCGGATTCGTGTAGCCACTAGCATTTAAAAACATGGATAACTTTCATCCGGAATTTTACGGTGTGTTGCGGTGCGTTGTGGGACGCGTCCATGTAGGCGGGCTTTCTGAACACTTTAGGCTACATTTTCGAGCTGTCACCCGCACACCGTTATGTAAGAGAGAAGGAAATTTTAGGGTTTTCCTTTATATCTCACACACATACAAGTCAAGGTATCATTTTGACAGCGTTCGATAATTTGTATGATTATATTAAACAGCATAACTAGGTTCTAGACTCGTGACTATTTTCTTTGAATACGTTTATGTAGGCTAATATAATAATACTTCCTGCGAGTGTATAACTTTTAATTATACTACTACACAAAGTTTGTCATTTAAACTAATGAAATCAAGTTATTATCTACACTATTTAATTATATTTGTTGAACTTTCATTATAATATGGTTTATTTATCCGATTTTGAAACCATTATACACGCTTTTAACCAATTTTTAATATAATGTAGCCTTAGAAAAATGAAAATAACATGGGTGATGGCTACAGATTTTATTCATATTCTTACAATATTACATGTGAAACTGAGATGTATAACCCTTAATGTAAATGTGTATTCACCCGAGTATAATAATATAATACTACATTATTTTCAAACCACAACAATTTTATGCCCCATATACATCTTTTGCACAAGAACATTGAGATAAACTTTTGGATATTTACTCTCAGAATCAAGCAGACGATCAACTGGAGCTTCACGGTTTGGTCCTTTGCAAAGGCTGTGTCATGGTTTATATCCATCGAGTATAATGGTATACTGAGTACTGATTATAGTATAAAGATCACTGGGGCTATCTCAAAAGTCCAAATGGATCAGTGAATATACGTTTCTTGGGAGTGGTGGATTGACAAAATGCCAAACGGTCGAGGTGAAACAGAGAATGGCTGCATTTGGTCAATACTAATTTATTTACTTAAAAATCTGATAGAAGAAACGGAATAGACACAACAACAAAATCACTTAAGAATAGTTGACAAAGCTTAATCTGATTTAATGTCAATTTCTCACAGGAAGGGCTGTCTATGTCAGAAAAGTTAAACAATATCAATTTTCACATGCTCATTAGTCAGGTCATGTGATCTGAAAGTGTCAATATTTATAAAGTAACACTTATAAATTGGTAAAATGGCTGAAAGTGGTTTTACAACCTCTCTCCACGCGTTTGCGTGTAAATTTCCTATAAATTCAACCTTCCCCATCTCTAAAGACATTTACATAATTAGTACTTAGGCGTATAATCCGAAATGGTAGCGAGACGCGGTGATAATAATTGAAATAAAAGATTTTTATTTTATTAAATGTCATTTGTAATTTGACTGCAGGTATGGTTTATTTCCATTGATAAACATCCTGCTCACTAGTATAGATCAACCACGGCTGTAAAAGTGATAGGAACCAGCTGGCAGAAGTTCTTTACTGCCAACATTGGCTGAAAGTGACTGATGTCAATCTTTTAAGAAATAATTATTTCTTAGTTACACTATATTATGAAAAAAAGTGTTAATGCACTATTCTAATACTACTTTTCTTAGAATTACTGTATAATTCGAGTTTTCATAATTTATTGAAATAATAAAATATATTAATAATAATTACTTTGTTTTTGGGCTGTGGCAACAAGATATTTTTATAATACATGAAATAATAAATTAAAAAAGTATTTTATTCTCAATTGTATCTTGTTATAACTGGCCTCCAAAGTAAAAAAAAATAATGTTTTTTTAAACTCAGTAAAGAGTCATAAAAATATTAGTTTCAAAATAAAAGGTTTCATCTTGTAAACAGCGCATGCGCACAAAGACTGTTTGTATAACGGCATCTACCACCCCTATTTCAGCTGGTTCACCCTACGAAGCTAGCATAGCATTTTAGAAGATCTTATGGGGGACAGCATTAATTTTAAATGAACACAGACACCACTTCCTCCCAAATGAAACATACGAGTATAAACGGTTGAATTTATAAGTTCATGGTCTTGCAGATCACACAGTTTAGCGAATAGATATTTGGCAAATTTTCCTAGCTGTAGCTTACCACCCTGACTGATAACAAACGGGTCTTATCAGTTCTGACTCATACCCTTATATTTACCTAGCTACCCCAAAGGCTGGTCAAAGGATAGCTTGCTTCAATAAACTTCGGGTTTGTCAAATTTAAATAAATAGTGCTTTTAGATAGGGACAGTGGTGACTCGTGGGTAAACCCTCAGGGAAGGAGCTCTTTTAAAAATTGTCATCCAGGTAGACAACAGCTTACCTTATACGCTTATACCAACCTTATATCATTCTGTATTTAACTTACAAACTAAACATACAAAAGTATGTGAAGCATAAAGTTAATAAAAGTAAATAAAAGCTATAGAGTTAAGTTTAACAACTCACTTGGTTTGAGGTCAGAGACTGTCCATCGTGAAAAAAACTACACACACACCAGTATACAGATACAATATACTTTAAGAATTAGTGTTTCAGTAAGTTTATCGTTTGAAAGAAAATCTAATCTTCGGTTTTTGAATGAAATTAGTTTTTCTATCATTAATTCATTAAAGTCTGGTATCTCACGAATCATTGACATTTCTATATAAAACATGAACAAATAATTTAATCTATCTTCACTCATGGTGTTTCTTAAACAAATAACAAACATACAAAACAAAATAAAGAGTTACTTTCTTCGCACCCACAATTCCACGGCTTTATATTAAATAGTTTCTTATCATAACGGCGTGTAAATTCTCTCCTATTTCTTTTAACTTTGTTTGTACACGACTTAAACTCAACTATGAAAATGGTTTTAATTGTTTTTGATTCAAAATTTTTCTCCTAATGATAAAGAACTAAAATTCAGTTTTTTAGTATTGAAAATTTTCATTTTCAATCAAGTTATCGAAAACTCTAGAAAAACCTGGTATCGTCGCACTTTTTACTATAAAAATTATCACTCAGTTGAACTCAACGAGATGAGTTCTGAGAAAATAAGTCTGGTTGTGATGGCAACCCCCCTGTGACGCATGTACAGCTTGGTGCGTTGGCACAGCCGGCCACAAAGCATATGTCAACATAGGTGAGCTTTTTGTCACGTGTTGATGCGATTATGGTTTTAACAATTTCATCAATAAAATAAAGAAATAATGAAACGATTTTTAAAAATTCATTTATGTATTTAATTATGTAATGAAACAATATAAGAAAATTTGTATGGATTTAAAGACATGTTTTATTTATTCTTTTGCTTTATTTTGCAGGGATGGCCACACCCTAGAGCCCTACCTCACGAACCGCCCCCCTGGATATTGATACAATATGATATCAACGTTATCAATTAGAAGCAAAGTCAAATCGAATGTCTGAAAAATTCCCGCATCTGAATTGAAGTTTAAATATTTTACACAATTTGGTTTTATGTCTAAATACTTTGTATTTTTGAAGAAGATTTATTTTTATTTGTTAAGTAAAATGTATATTATATAATTGATAGTCTATGAAGTAGCGTATACGATATGGCAATAGTATTGCCAGTTAAAGGTAAGACTACCACCTTTCAAATTAGTGAATCATTAAACCGAATTTGAAAGTCATATGGCATGTATTTTTAATTAGACTACACAACGTTAATTAGAAATCGAAACACATGGGAAGTTTTTGGGACTAATTAGCTTTGAGAAAAATAATTACATTTAAAATTCCTTTGACAGTTATGAGATGAAGACAGTTAGTGATATTAAAATTTTCTCTAAAATCAATTAGACAAAAAGACTGCTCTTAGCCAATCTTCCTCATCACTAACCAATATATCAAACTTTATGGTAAACCATGTGACACATGAACTTAAATAAAAAATAACAAAATAACTTAATATTTCCTACTATAAAATTAGGCTGGTTTGTAAGTATTTTTTTCTTATACCGAGTCTTACTACCTCTCAACGCTATTTAATTTTTAACATCCTCTTTTTTAATAACCATTAAGATTATACGCCTAGGTACTAATTACACTAAAGTATTGGGGATTAGGAAGGTTTAATGTGGAATAAGTGCACCCACCTTTGAGTGGAGGGAGATTGTAAAACTGTTTAGTTAAAACCACCCCCAATGACCTGACCGGCATTTAACACCGATCTCCCCGTCTTCGGCAGTCTAGACTAACGAGTGATTAGTGCGTTAGATCGCGCGGCCATCGAAGTGGGTCTCAAGGCTATTCACTTATGGAGTAGGAATGAGGAAGGACTTTATATGTTATCTACCCGCATTTGCGGGGAAGGAGAGTGGGAAACCATTTAGGAAAAAATATTCCAGTAGATCTGACCGGAGTTTTAACCCGTTATATCCAATCCAATCAAACACTATAGTGACGCCTTAGACCGTTTGGCCACTGAAGTTGGTATGAGGAGAAAACTAAGTTATATGTTTCTACAGGAGCAATATTCTATATATTTTGACCAATAATATATTTCGCTGTAAAAACTGCAAAAAAACCCTTACATTTTATCGCGTACCCCACACTTCTAGCTTAAGATAATAAATTCCAAACACCCTTAATGATTTTTTTTTTGCAAAAAAGGGATGATCTATAAACAGTACATATTTGTTACATTAACTACAACCATTAATTTTATAATCATAATTTTACAAGTTCATTGGCAAATTTGAACCAAAGGTAAAATTAATTTAATTAATTACTCACTTCAGTGCTCCATTAATTTGGACTGTTTTAAAAGGTCAATATACAAGTCGTCAGACTTCCCGTCTAATGAATCATTTAGTCATGATTACAACTTTTGTGTGAAATATGATCGACGACCCATCCTGGGTCCGGGGATTACAGTTTGTCTTCCTCGACAGAGATAAATGGCCGACTATCCCGTGGGATTTAAGTGGGGTTGTTTTGTCTCCCAGAATAACGGAAGGCGTGGAGTTCACACGGGTATTTATGTAGACAATGTGTCGAGTTAAACGTGGCGATTGTTAACGTATGACCTCCGTGACTTGGATTAAGAAAAGCGTAAAAAGGCGAGTAAAGAATGAGAGGGGGATACAGATAAGTGTTGAGAAATAAAAATAAAAATGGCACGGAGCTCCGCACGGACTTTCTCGCTCTATTGTTTAAAAATGGAGATATTTACTCAAAACTCGTAATTTATGTGAAACTAAATGATGTACACTAGCAAGCCCAAGCACCACCAAGCTTATGTACTAACTACGTTAATTGTTTTAGGGATTAGGGAGGTTTCAAGGAAATGTACCGGCATTTGCGTGGAGATAGAGAAAGTAGAAAACCATTTTGAAAAAACTACCTTCAGTACTGCACCTGACTGAGATTTGAACCTCATTCTCCCTCTCATCGCCAGTGTAGTCTACTGGCGAAAGTAGTGCGTTTCCTTTAGATCACGTGGCTACTGAAAAATTATTATTATTATTATTATTACTATTACTAGCACCGCATCTTACTACCGTTTGGTTTATACGCACTTACGCTAATGTGTAATGGTAGGGTGATTGTGATATAAAATGGAAGCCCTACAGTTTAACGTGGGATCCGAACCACGGTGGAGGCTTGGCATTCCCCACATTCACAAGTTGTGATTAATACACGTCTTGTCAGAGGTGAAGGAAAGGTTTAGAAATTAGCTACATCTTTTCCGGGAGCGAGGATTGAACCCCGGACCCCCAGCATAGAAGTCTGACACCTTACCCCTAGACCGTCAGGTCAGTGCTACTGAAGTGGTCGCTCCAAGAAGTTATCTCAAGCTCTGTGAGGAATCCTTATAAGAGTCTTTCTTTGTTTTTCACGTTATAAAATAGCATCAGTAAATTGTGATTCCAATTTTTTTTAAATCTGAATAAAGGACATATTTTGCTAAAAGTGCAGCCACAATATGTGATATTTTCCGTTTTGTTTTATACATGTCTACCTACAAAATTTAATTGTTCTTATTGAATGTTCAAAATATTGGCGTGAACAAAATTATGTGGGCTCAAGGATGTATTTTTTTCTGGTGCAAGGGCTCCTTTGATCTAAAAAGTATGGAAATCGCTGGTCAAGGCCGTTACTCTTGCAATAGACTA
Source organism: Timema poppense (assembly GCA_902141375.1). NCBI lineage: Eukaryota > Metazoa > Arthropoda > Insecta > Phasmatodea > Timematidae > Timema > Timema poppense. The sequence continues at coordinate 111,866 of CABFOV010001245.1, forward strand.
CACCAAGGCTCATATCCCTTTCGAGTGTATAAAGGGTAGTTTTTCATAAATGATTTCCCACTCTCCCTTCACGAAAATGTGAGTAGATTTCCAATAAATTCAACCTCCTTAATCCCTAACACACTAGCTTAATTAGTAAGTATGCATATAACCCGAACGGTTATTAAGACTTTAGTAAAGTTTCAGAATAATCTAATAACATGTTTCAAATGTATCTCCAGGGATTTAATTATTGGTAATACTCACCTTTTTGCGTGAGGGGGCACATAATGATCACAATACCTTCTCTATATGAGCAATTCAAATCCTAAAACCTGCTTCAATCACCACGTGGTCTAAAAGGCGTCAGTAGACTAGACTGCCGATGACGAGGAGATCAAGGTTCAAATCTTGTGGGGGTATTTCCGATATATTTTTTTCACTCTCCCACCACGAAAAGTCTGGTACATTTCCTATAATTCAACCTTACTCATCCTTAACCCATCAGCATAATTAGTACACAGGCATAAAAACCGAGCCGGTAGTAAGAAGCAATGTAAAATAAAAATGCTATAGTTAATTACAACACAATTGAGAACCTTCAGATCTCAAACTATTTTCAAATTAAACCCAACTCTAGAGAAACGTTCTTTTGATGATTTGCAATATCGTCGCAATCATAGACAGAAGAAAATTCCAACGAGCTTGGAAAAAAGAAAAAAAGAAGAAGAAAAGATGAACACACCCCTCCCAGACTAATGGATGGAGCCATAACCTTATAAATCACCCTGTTGTTGTGTTTCACTTTGGCGAGAGCAAGCCAAGAAGGGCGAACCAGGGTCAAATTAGATTTGGAATAATGGCGTCGTCGTCCGTCGGGCGCCTTCGGTCGTCCATCATTTGCACCCTGGGGATCGCGAGACCCTTCAGCGACAACAAAATTGCGACAGGAAAAAAAAAAACTTGACTCTTCACTCAGGTCTACTTAACTGGAGTGAAAGGTGTTTGGTCAAGGGTCAGAGTCTTATTTATTAGTGAAGAAGATGAAGTAGACATCCATCATACATATAGAAAAAAAGGAAGAAAATGTGACAATCAACTTTTTTGGAAAGTTTCCAAACTTTACAAAATAACTTTCTTCTCTAAAGTTTGTTTTCAAAATTTACATTTTTTTGAATGTACTTTTTTTTTATGATATTGCAATCGTGAATATTTTTGACCTCAATATTATGATGAATCTTTATATTTTGTATAGTTCATAACCCAAAAATTCGGTCTTACAATCCTGTTTGTCCCTGGGGATATAGCCCAAATGATTTGATATATTATTGTTTTCAAAATTGATATCTAAATGTTATATAACAATACATGTTCTTAAGTTCTAGCTTATCTCTCAAATTAGGCATATTTTAATGAGTTTTGAAATTTTGTAAATAAAAAGAATCTGTATTAATTTTGTTACAAATTTATATCCAAAGAATGTTTTATATGATTATCAAAATAATGTTGGCTTTTATTAGGTTAACCTTTTGAGGCATAGTTTAATAAAATTTTATTTCTGAAAATTTTGGACACAAAATTTAATAAATCATTAAGAGAAAGTATATATGAATGTGTAGTAACAATCATTTGAAACGTTTTTAAATTTTACAAGACAACTTCAGTCAGTAAATTTGTTTCCTAATTTCTTGGAATATTTTAATTGACTAATTTTTTAATGTTCTATTCATTTTAATACCCATCCATTATTTCCGAATATTCACACAATTATGGAAGGGATAATGAGGGTTAAATCTAGAATATATATCCGCAATTGCGTTACGATATAGTAAGGAGAAATTTAGGGAAAATACCTTGAGTACAACCAGACGGCATTTGAACCCGGTCACCCTACCAAAGACAATCCAGTCTATTGTGATAGAGACTTCTTAAACGTTGAGACTCCCTATGTTTTATTTTTAATTTACCGAATATGTGTCCAAAATTTTAAATCCATTGGTATTGCATTTGTATTCTGATCTTAAGGTTCTGCATTTGTTTCCCTACTTGAGAAAATTACTATTTTTGAGATTTGGTTTTATTTATTTTTGAAAACGATGAAATATCTTAAAGTTTGTTTCAAATTAAGTTAAAATTGATTTTTATTGAAATTAAATAGGTATTGCAAGCATAAACTTTTAAATAATGTTATAATATTAAATATAAATGTGCAAATGTTTCAAGCTAAAATTATACATTAAAATATAAACATTTAGTTTCGGAAAAATATAATAACGTAATTAAGAATTAATAAATTTTATAAATTCATAGCGAAATTAATGATAATATTTGTTGTATTTATTTTATTCTACTGAGAATTAACGATTTTAAAAACTAACTTTCATTCCATTGCAGTCTCCTTAAAAACCATGTCACGAATCGTACCACCCGTTTGGAATCAGAATTACTTCTTCTAATCCTACACATCAAATAAATCAGAGACTGTTAGTTCTATTTTATATTCAAACGCTACCCTTGTCAACTTAAAGGCCGAACAAAGGTTTTTTTTATTGTTCCACGAACTATCTTTTGAAAATTTTATAAAACCGGTTTAAATCTTATTTATTTAGTATCAAATACACGTTTGCATTTATAAAACAAGTAATTTTTGCTTCTTTTGTTTGAGATCCCTTTTTTCCTACTATGTCAACTCCATTTACACCGAAATGTAACAGTCTTACCTTGGTCAGTTATGGCTATGGCATAGCTTATAAGCTAGGACCATAGTGTAACGCATCAAAGTAAGATCACTTACTTTTCAAGGTAAATGAAATGTACTTAATAAACCATGTATATTTGAATTAAATACAGTAGTTTAAATAATTATAATTTACAGATTTTATAGATGATTAAAGATAGCTTTGGCTTTTCCTGTTATTTAAAATTCACTGAAATAAGAGTTACATAGTCGACCGTCTCAAAAACTTTGACAAGCAATATAAATTGACTTAATTTTCCAGAGTTTTCGTTACTAGTTTCTAAAGCCAAGGGTTGTCTGTTTAAAAATATAAATTCTAATTTGCAAGGAATTGAGATAACTTGGAAATTTTGTTTAGTACAGTTTCAGACACATAATGAAGTAGCATTAAACTAGAAAAGTAAACATCAACTTCTTCTCGCCAAATTATTGGAATGCTGAATCGTTATGATGAGGCACACAAACTACGGGAGACCCACTTCGGTGGCCACGTGGTCTCGTGCAAGGTTTGAATCTCTGTCGAGTGTATCAAGGGTGGTTTTTCCAAAATTGTTTTTCACTCTCCTTCCACGTAAACGTGGGTACACTTCATATATATATATATATATATATATATATANNNTATATATATATATATATATATATATATATATATATATATATATAACTTTCATCATCACTAAATCCATTTACTTATAAGTACATAAGCGTATAAACCGTAAGAATACTAAGACGTGGTACTAAAAAAACTTAGGGGGATGAGGGGGAGGACGGAGAATAGACATACGATGGTAAGAAAATATATAGGATTACAGTTAGATAATATAAATTCTCGATAAATTATCATATTAGTTAATATGATCTAGATATGTTTTTTTGGGAAAATAATATCAATATTAATAAAATAGTGATTTTTTCAATTTTCACTGCCTTTTCTTTGATTAATGTGATCACAAACGGTCCAAATACTTTTAAAATACAGAATTGATAAGTACATAAAAATACAAATTCACTAAATAGTTACTATTTTATACCCCATATTACAACCATATCTCTTTAAAGAAAACCTATTTTTGTTTTTTGAGGTATTTTGTAATATAAATTTGGAAGAAGTTATAGGAAAAGTGGATAGAATATATGTAAAAGCGAACACACAAAATATGGCTGTAATAACAAGAAAAATACAGTTCACACTTTACAGTGCTGCTACTGGATAAAGAGGTATTGGCTGTCTCTTTAAGAAATTCCCGTATCTTCGTCCAAATATTAAAACTAGGGAGAATGCATAAGGTTCCGAATACAATATTTCATAAAAATAAAAATAAATAATTATCAAGAAAAATGATTATATACTAATTAAGGGAAGCAAAAATTTAATAATCAATAACTTATTATAGGCAGTATCCTTAAACAGCTAGCCTATAAGCCTATAGCCTATAAATTCAAATTTGGGAAGCACGTACTCGATAATTCTTATTCAACGACCAAGAGAATATTTTTTTTCTGTGGTTATTGAGATGTCCAAGACGATTCTTGAATGCCTACACCAGTGTGATCCAACTGGTGGCCATCAGGCACAATAAAGCCCACGCTCACTGAAAATGTGTCCCTTAAAGTGTCCTGAGTAGAAATTAAAGGGAACATTTTAGTTGAAGATGTGAAACTGCTAATGATTTAAATAAACATCTTTATTTTAAAAAGGATTGCATTTTGCCATGCACTTATTTGATTAATACAAAATCTGTATGGATATAAATTTATAATTTTAATAATATATATAATATAATATAATAATTATATATTTTGTGAAAGTGTGTGGTTGTGGACGTGCATATTTCATAATACTTTTTGGGAGACTTTATATATATATAGAGCAGTAAATCTTGAAAGATTCTACCAGATGGAATACCATTTATGTATATGTATTTTTGTAGGACCATATTAAGTTTATAAGATTACTAAATAAACCTTCAGCCCTTTGGGCAAACTGATAGTCATATTTGACCATTTGGATTAAAAAGTTGGACAGCAATATTTTTTTGTTACCATTTTTCACTAAAATAATACGATTATTAACTCATCACACTAATGGCTTAGTGATGAGGAAGATTGAATTTGCTTAGATTTAAAGTAAGGATACCCTTAATTGATTGGAGGTAGAGAGGAAACACACTTAGGAAAAACCACCCTGAGTACACCCGACCAGGATTTGAACTCTGATATACCTGTCTTGGGCAGTTTAGTAATATTTTGAGAATGATGCCTTAGACCATTGAAGTGGGTAAATTGTGTGATTAAAAACCCTAACAACACAGAGGACATCACATTAGAGTGATAATATCGTGTATAATACCTGTATCTGACACATTTTTTTCTAAAGTTCCAATACGTTGATGAATTTGAGAAAAAGGTCATATTGTTATCGTTACTGCAATATTTTAAGTTTTCTCTTATGAAAAACATTTATCCTTGGACTTGGATATGTGTTTATAAACGGAGTCCTGATTATACCCACATTAACAAAGTAATATAACACCCAAATAAACATACATTCTCTTCAAATGTAATCATTCTTAATGTAGATCTTTTATTAACATTTTGTTTGGTTAAAAAAATGTCAATTTCTACGTGCGTCGGGCTTTAGTGTCAGATTTACGATTATTTTACTAATTTACTCCAAACCTGGAGCAATAGCTAGGGCTAGATGTATTAAAATAATATACGTAAGCTCATATATTATATAATAAGATTAAATAACCAAAGCTATTATTTATGCTTTTAGTGAGGATTACTCTATCTAGATATAATATAAAGAAGATTGAAAAATTACACCTAGTCACGGGAACTGAACCCAGGACATTTGACTTAGTACACCAATGTTCTATTTTACCACTGAGATATCCAGTAATCGTCCCGTGCTCTGGGTAATTCCGGGTTCAATTGCCGTGTTCAGGTGTCATTTTTCAATTTTAATATATAATAGCTTAATTATGCTTTTTTTACCCAGCATCTTACCACCTGTTCAAGGATACACGGTATATACTCTGATAGGGTAGGGATGAATAGGGAAGTATTCTAGAGGTAATTTACCCGCATTAGTGTGAAAGGAGAGTGGGAAAGAATTTAGGGGAAACCACCCTAAGTACAATCAACCGGGTTTCTAACCCTTATCTCCTTATCAAGTAGGACACTCCTAATCAAGTAGGACAGTCTAACATAAAATTGACGTCTTAGACCATTCATCCTCTGAAGTGAGTTTCAATAAACATTAAAAGCATGAGTTTATCAACTTATTATAGCATACATCATGATATAATGGGCACACTCGCGTTTGGACTGGTATGCTGGTGACGGGTGGATAGGGATTCAAATACCGGTTGGGTGTTTTATAAATATTTTTACACGATCACTTTATGAACATGCATGTATATTTCCTCTAAAACCCTACCTTCTCATTCCTAGCCACTGGCGTAGTAAAGACTAGACTTCTGATGACAGGGAGATCGGGGTTTAAATCCAGGTCGGGTGTTCTGGGTGTGGTTTAACCTAAATGGGTTTTTTCCCACTACCTTCGCGCTAACGGGACTACACTTGATCTAAATTCAACCTTCCTCATCCATAAATCATTAGCGTAATTAGTGCATGTGCGTATAGCCCTTAACAGGTTGTAAGACGTGGTGCTAAATTATTTTTTTTAGCACTTTGGTGAAGTGCTTATGTTTTCCCTTAATTTAAGAGTATTAAAGTGAACTTTGAAATAAGTTTAACATTTACAACATTTGTGAACTTATAAATGTTTTTTAGAAGTAACAAAGTATAAGAATAATTTACAAGTCTAACACATCAGTTTATTAATATTCAAACAAGTCAATAGGATATAAAGCAGCAACTCTAAGGTAACATAAATTAGTGATGGTAATCAAATCTAATTAAAAATTTACCATACATTATTCTAATCCAGCCTGATAACTGCGAGGCTTCCAACTACAATACAAAATTTCAAATATAAATAACTAAGCGACATAAATTTAATCCCAGTTTAAGGAGCTACAAGGGCGGTAATTAACATTAGCTATCTAGTTTGCTTGAGTTAACTTCTTAGAGAGTTTAGACATTACAATGTTATAAGCTCCTAGAAGAAAAACTACTATTTTACAACTAGTAAACGGCGAGCTACCAGGAATCTAGACGCTACAGATACTATGGCCGGTCAATTCCTAGTCAGTTCTGCCTAAATAATCAATAGTATATATTTATTCTGTTAACCTTAAAGGAGACAATAATACTAGACATAATAGTGGTCATTTTTCGACTAACGCTTAAGGTGTCACAATAAGGGCCGTACACAACAGCCAACACCTCATGGGCCACTACTGTGGACATGTAGCACTTCCACAGGCTGCGCACCGCATATCAGTACACAGTTAGACACATCAGAGACAAGTGTCGGATACAGACCCAGTTATCTCGTGAAACAAAGAAATAGATAACCTGGTATCCTACATTATTTTATTCTATACTTTAAACTAGCCACAGCATGGTCATATAGTCTAAGGAGTCTAACCTTTACCCTAATATTTGTGACTAAGCCTAATATACATAAAAAGATAGTGCATAAAGCTATAAACTATACCTTATGGGCATAGGGAAATAAGTCAGTAGTATTGATATATAAGAACTAAGTCATACGGACAGAACAAAAGTGCTCAAAGCTCACAATATTAAATTATGCCTTAAGGTCATAGGTAAACAAGTCAGTAGTACAGACATACAAAAATTAATTCATATAGACATATTAACAAAAGAGCTCAAGGCTCAACAAAATAAACAATGCATTAAGGATATAGAGAAACAAGTCAGCATTACTGACATGCGAAAAATACGTCATATGGACATAGAGTAATAGAGTTCAGAGCTCAATAAATATTAAAACATCCCTCAATACTTATATTATCTGCCGTAGATTGTTCTGCGGCGAAGAGGAGATCCAGACACCTCAACCTCGTGATCTTCAGTGCGTAGTCTTAGCAGATCCTCTTAAATATATTCCAGCAGTTCCTCCAACGAGTGGTTACAATAGAATTGGAATACGTGAACCGGGGACAGGCCTTTTTATACCAGTGGGACTGATAAAATTTTGCAAGGCTAGCTCCAAGTATGAAGAGGGGTGGTAATCTTCAAGAATCACACCACCCAAACCCTAGCGTTCAACGACCGTTGTTAGGAATATCTGAATGACGCCTCTCTCATTTACTCCTCGTCTGGCCCAGGTGTTATATGTTTGTGTGTTGGTCTTCGGAGACGAGCTGCCTCGTTCGCTGGGGCATTTTTTAAAGAGAATTTAACGTTTCCCGCTTGTGATGTCGCAATGATTAAATATCTGCCACACATTATTAGAACTTATTAGATCTTATAGTAATAGTTTTAAACCTATTATAGGGCTTCATTTAGTGTAAGTGTTAGGTATTTATCACGTTACACATTTAGCTGTTCTTTTTAATCCGTAGGATTTTTACATACACAAAACACTCTATAAAATAGATCTTATTTTTTTGTTTCTTGCATTAATTATTCTCAAAATAAGAATGAAATCAAGTTATCATTAGGATATTACTTAGTGGCTAAATTAACTGGTTATTTCATTATAGTTTTCATTATTATTTTAGTATAAGTATCTCTATAGAATTAGCTATAGAAATTATTATTATTATTGGCACCGCGTCTTACTACCCGTTCGGGTTATACGTACTTACGCTAATGTGCAATGGTAGGGTGATTGTGAGATGAAATGAAGGACGTGGAATCCGAACCACGGTGGAGACCTGGCATTCCTCACATTCACAAGATGTCTTGTCAGAGGTGAAGGAAGGGTTTGGTTCTCAGATAAATCTTTGCAACTATAGAAACATTTCCCTTGTGTATGGGACATCAGTTTGGGAGGGAATAAATGGCCCATTTCATAAAGCAATGCTCCACAAAGTATCCCAACAGTTACAGATAAACAATGTAAAGAACCCCCACCACCTCAGTTAGCAAGTAAGTATCAATCGATGTCAGGCTACACGGCTTAAAATACAATTCTTTGTGGTGTTTTCTGGAATTACTTTTCCATTATGTCTAAGCTTACACTCCCTTTATTTCTACACCTACAACCACACACTCTCATGTAGAAAAGAAAGTGGGGTAGGAATATTACTAGATTTATTATCTGAAGGTAAAGAGGAAAGCTCGATGCTAGTTCTTAAATATATTACAATTTTATGTTGTGAACCTATAAAAAAATTACTGTATTTTTTATAGGCGATCTAATTTTTTTTTCACTCAAGCCTAGCTTCAAAGCCCCATTAATATGGTTAAAAAATTGTCAAAATTGAGCTACTGTTACATTTTTTCACAATTTTTCTTTTAATAAAACTGTCTGTGTAGCAGTTTCTCGCTTTTCGAGTCAGCCCCTTTAATCACCGTATAAACTTTTGTTGTAACCCGTCTCGCATTACAGTGCTACACATAGTATCACAGAAGTGTCAGGGGATTTTAGTGAAACCAGTAATGCCGCTATAAACTCTTGGTATAACCCTTCTCACATATCAGTTCTCCACATAGTATCACATATGAACCTTTCGTATTTTGGTATATATTATTACACTATTCTCATGGGATTATAATGACCACAAAAAAATTTGTATTCTAATATTTACAAATATTAATTTTGTACATTTAATAGTATTGCACCAAATATACATCATTTCCGTAATTAAATATTGTATATATCAAAAAACACTCCATGGCGTTAGCCCTGCAAATGACCTATACCGACAAAGCAGAAGCCACCATCAGTGATAATAGTGCCAACATTTGCAGATTGACGGTGTCATGTAGTCAGTACAACCAACTTTATAGCTGCTAATCTTAGTTTTCTAGACTGGATCTGCTATTTATTTGTTCAAGTAGATCCTCATTTGTCCTCACGAGGCTGAGTTTGAGCCGATCCCAGAAATACTGCACCACATAGAAATTCTGTAAGCACTGGTGATGGAACCTGGGACCTCTGGATATGTAGCCAGAAACTATGACCACTATGTATGCTAAGTATGATGGAGTTGTAATCAATAGAATCTTATATTTACTACATAGTAGATATTTATTTGAACGATTTAATGCCTAGTTTCTATAAGATGATATTTAACTCAAATTCTATTCTTAGTATGAGTAATATAATATTAAACAATATATATATTTAAGATATATATAGCCATTTTTCAAATCCGTTGCTTAAATCTCTCATTCATTTCTTATAGGTACTATATTTCCATCTGTCAATGTATTTTACATGATAAATATTTTTGAGTTTATTGAAGAATTCTTAGAACATGTTTTATATGTTTTACATCCATCACTGAAACATAATGTTTCTTATTTTTATATCTTCTTTCATTCCTAAATAATCCCTCGATGGTGTTAAAATCTAATTGAAATTAACGATTTTGTAAATGTATGGAATTTAAAGATCTACTATCTAGAAGATTTTTACTTTTACCATATACATAACGCCAATAAAAATCCAACTGAATTTAAATAACCATAAGCTTTTACTGCCTACAATTTAAAATAATTCATTGGAAGGTATTTAGTGATCACTGAAGTGTTTGAATATATTTTTTTTAACGCATTTTTAATTAAGATCTCTACTTATAATGAAATAATTTAACTTGAGCAAGATTAACATATATAATTGTACACACATAGCCTAAAATATATTTACAAAACCTATAAAACTAGGCTAATATATTTTTTATATTATTTTTATATTTTGTATAAGATTATTTTGGTCAATATTTTCTTAAATATACAAATATTTTTCTTAGGGCTTATACATTTAGTATTAATAGAGTTAACACTAAAACATATATAGTTTACTTTATTGAGGGATAACACTGTAATATTATGTATTAAAATACAGCTATATTAAAACACATTTGAATACATTCCCGAACATCTTGTTTACATTCATATCACAGAGTACATTCCCACAGAAAATACTAATCACCAGCTAAATTATAATTCATTAGTATAATCAACTCTTTTATTCAACCAACCAATCTGTGAATAGCGTGTAATTGGAGCCAGGGCTTTGATTAGTTAGCATGTAGCTCACCTACATAATGTTTAATTATTCGATTGATCAAACCAGACTTTTAGTGGTCCTACTAGCAGGGGGGAAATAATTCGATATGTTGTGTTTGAATTAACTCTGGGATGACATTTGCTGTCAAATAGTCCATTTGTTCAAATTTAGAGACTACGTTAAATCACGTAAGAGCTAACAATTTTCTTCTGTGTAACGCAAAATCAATAAAGTTTTTATCCTAGTTTAAAGTCCCTCCTTTTGTTTAACCTTCTAAAGGCTAACATTACAAAACGATTGGTTCCCTAAGTTTAAAAATAACCGATTTTAGGCATCTATGGAGATGATATTTTAACTATAATTACGAAACATAAATATTTAGATAGAGGCTAGAAACAATAAATTCAAACTTTGTGTATTGAAAAAATATTTTTAAAAGTTATCTAAACTGTAGAGTTATTTTATAGAGATTAAAAATATTTTATTTTTGATCAAACTTGCTGTAACTTTTTATTTATAATATTAGTTTGTTTCCACTTTCTAATGTAGGAAACCTCATCGTATTGAAAATGACAAATCTATATTTTCAGAGTGGTGTGTGTATAGTCATTAAGTTTCTATAAAAGTCCCTAAGCTATTGAATTAAATAAACAGATGTATTAATGCCTTCTAAAATGTGCTAAAATTAACTTATATACACGATAAAATTAAATGAATTATTAAATTTCAACACTGAAATTATGATCACTTACTTAGTCTTACTGCAATAAATATTCATATATTTTTAGCAGTTTAGTCAAACTAAATGAATAAATCTGGTTACATTAATATATATAGTGTTTTGCATTAAAATAATAATAGTAATAATAAGTAATCTCAGTAGTATGCCTCTACTAAGAACGCAATTTTTAAAGGGCTTGCTGATAAAGGCAAAGGGATAGACAAATAACAAAAATTGTATTCACTATCTACACCCCGGCGACTAATGGTTTATATGTTATAAAACCGTATATTCTATTAATAATTCTCTTGGCAAAGGGTTTCATACTTTAAGAGTGCCCGAGGGCCACAAATGAAAACATGAATCTAGTGGCAAACAGCATCATACTCGGCTAACTTTGGGTCATTATATGTAAAAACCAAAACGGGTATGAAATTGTGAATGAAAAATTAGCAGTGGTAGCTTAAACATGTTTAATTACATATAAAACGAATTTTTCCACTAAAATATACAATATTTTGTATTTAAACTACAAGGAAGAGATTAATCAGGATCATCAGTTGTTGCTTTCATGTATTTTCCCCACGAAAATCACAACTTTTCATTTCTAGTCCAAAAACATCAATTTTACTACATTAGATTACATTTCCAAGAAAATTCGAATGCATGAAAAAAATGAATCATGGGCCTAGTGCAGCCTCTGAGCCTCGTGTGGCTAAAAAAATGTATGTTATTAATCTAAATTGATGCAAATAAACTTAACTAATTACACAATGAAAACCAATATAGGGTATTCAAAAACAATGTGCATAGGAAGATATTATGTCCAAAATGATATCAGGCTACTGGGGAGTGGAGGAGGTTACATAATTATGAGTTATGTACCCTGTATTTATAACAATACATTGTTGATAAAAGTCTTGTATATTATGGTCGGAAGGACATGTAGCGTGAATGGATGATTCTAGAACCTTGTTCATTGTACTTACTGGCCAACCTTATGGGAAGATACTATTGGTAAGTATTAGATACAGATAGGAGAATAGCATTAGAATGACCTGAAAGAGATATGTTGTAATGAGGTGTATTGGATAGAACTAGCTCATGATAGGGTATAATGAGATAGACTGGATGAAACTAGCTCAAGATAGGAATAGCGTGTAATGAGGTAGACTGGATGGAATTAGCTCAAGATAGGGAAAGTTGACACACATTTGTAAGTGTATTAATGTAATTTTGAGTTTCTAATACCATAAAGTAAGTAATTTACATCCAAATAAACACGTTCAAATTCCTACCAAAGGGGCCAATTTTATATAATTACAAACTTAACCTGAGTGAAAAATATCCTAACACCAACGACAATAACAGAATAATATAGAAATCTATCCATCTTTGCTTTTTAAAAAGTATCGAACTTTGATTGTATTATATGATATTAGCATTATCAAACATGATTACATTTTATTGGACTTGTAGTAAATTATTTTATATATTAATAGCTCGTTAACGTAATTATGCAAAACTGGCAAACAAAAATAACCTAAGTCTTCAATTAATTTACGTTACTTAAGTTATTTGGCTTAGATTTACCTTATACTACCTTAGTTATCCCATTTATTAATTTAACATTGACATGCTAAGCTGATAAAATAGTTTATTTAAATGTGTTGAATTTGCAGCTTGTGTTGATCTTCATTGATACAGTAGTGTATGGATAAAATTAAACACACAAAAATAAAAAACGAAAGCATGGGAAATACTAAAATGTCAGCACTATAATGATTTAAGTTATAAGGAGCTTCGAAAATATTCATGCTTAATCAATTTTCACAAATTTATTTTAATAAGCATAGCAATCTTATTTTAACTAGTTGGGTTTTTATCAAGGTTGTTTGGAAAAAAACTACTAATAAATAAGGACGGATTTATAGAAAAAAATTATTTAAGATTTATTTATTGTTCAACATGGAATGTATACTTTAGTTACTTGATCTTATTTCTTTAGTTACAACACGAATCCAAACATTGTCATTTTATAGCCTACAATAACTCAGGATGGAAGTTTGTTGTTTGCCCTGTGTTTGATTTCCTCCGATACGTCCTGTATCACATATCGACAGAAATTGTAGCCGAAAACTTTCCCCTTAGAAACTCAAACATAAAATAAACCTTTTTGTTTATAAAAAAAAACTTTATTTGGAGGGGAAAAAAAAGAACGAAAAAGAACCTTCTAAAAATTGTTTGTATCGTGATAATGATGATTAATGGCCTTACTTTTGGCAAAGTTATCTAAACACATTCACATTTTACAAAGGTAAAAATAAAAAGTCAGACGCTCCAAAATATTTTCTTTTTATAAGGCGATTTGTTCAAATGTATAAAATAGAGCGTTTGAGCATTTTCATATTTATTTCTGTAGAGCCGTTGATAAATGGTTGTTGAGAATCAAGAAAGTACGAACCAATCTAAAAACTTGGTAAAAACTTGATTTAAGTCCACTTGAATATGAAGAACCATTTTGATTCTAAGTGAGACTTATTTTTTTATTACATGTCTTATTACCAGTTTAGGTTATACACATATGTGATAATTACTCTAAATGGATAGGGATAGGGAAGAAAACCTTTTAGAGATAATCTACCCGCATTTGCATGTAAGGAGAGTGAAAAACGTTTAAAGGAAAAAATACCCTCAGTTGACCCAGCTGTAATTAAAACCCTGATCTCCCCCGTAAGTGGGAACAATTGAACATTATCATTTTAATGGTCATATATTAGAAAAAATACAGTACAGATACATTTTATTAGCATCGCATTTTACTATCCGTTCGGGTAATACGTTAAAAAGTTTATTAATTTTCTTTATTATATATAGGCCTAAAAATGGTTTTATTGTAATAAATGAATTAATTTATTGTACCAAAACACGATTTAAAACTAGCTCAACTCCATAATAAACATAGTAACCAATTCACTAATCTTTAATTAATAATTGTAAGAGATGATTACAAAATTGTTGATCATTTTTGACATGCCAGCTATCAAATCCCAGACCCTTAGCTTTCTAGGCAGTTGTGCTGCCAATCAAGCTAGTCTTAAATTATATAAGATTTATTGTAATATTTGTATATCCACATATTAAAATTATTAGAAGCTGTCTTTCAAGGTTACGTGGAAGGGGAGGTGGATTTAAAGGTATATTTGCAGTATATTTGCACTTTTTACAGCAAACACTCATTTTGTTCAAAATAAATAAAATATTTCTTCAGTAGAAAGAAACAAAGTTAAAATTTCTTCACATGATGATATCAACAATTATTTAATATCTGTCAAAGGTGTCTTGGAATTTAATAACAACTTTTTCTCTTCATTTAAAAAGTTTCTCATTTAATGTCGCTATGATTAACACAGATATTCAACAACTGTTGATATCACCATGGGAAGAAACTCTTGATTTCTACTTGATTAATTTTTATATTTTGGTCCAAAAAAAGGGTTTGTTATAAAATCCACTAAACACTGGTCCATTATCCCATCCCCCATACTCCCCCTAATACAAAACAACTTAGAAAGAATATATATATATATACTGCCCTACTCTACTGTAAAGAGGATGATCATATATATATATATATACAACATCCTCTTTACAGTAGAGTAAGGCCGTATCGTTTACTATTGATTTATATAGGATCATTTGAAGATTGTATTTGTTTAAAAATTATTTATTTTCTCATTAGTGAAAGTAATTTATTTAAAAATAATGTATCTGGCCATTGATATATTATATACACTATCTTTATTAAACTGGTTTGAAATCCAGACGTTAATTTTATTAACAGATTAATTTTTTTTAGAGCTATAATATCTTGCTCCTGTAACCACGAAAGAGGCTTAATTGGCGGAAGACATATAGTGATATAAACAAAATGGACTGATTTATGAATTATTTGACAATGACGCATAATTGGAAGTTATCCAAAGACACCTTACCTTAAT